>CABFWO010007854.1:0-16031 GCA_902155825.1 Timema genevievae | reverse complement strand
GGGGGGGGCGCAAGAACTACTTCAAAGAGCTCCAAGAGGAATCCAATTTAAAAACTATTGTCTAAGAAGGGCCACTTAAAATAGCTACTAAAGGTATCTAATTTTTCAAATATTTTATAGGCTAGAACCACTCCACATAGCTTCTAGAGACATCCAATCTTAAATCATTACAGGCGAGGGTGCACCTTAATATGCACTTATTTAAGAGCAAAACGTACCCTAGCTCAGCACCTCTCGAAATTGAACTAGGTTCATCTATTCTTAGGTTCATCTATTCTTGTGGCATAAAATAGTAGACAGCATGCTCTAAAATTTAACATCCATTATTTGTCGGTACAGTTTATCGGGACATGGTACAATCTTCCACCAAGACGCGCAATGTTGCGGGCATGAGACGACAGGTAGGGCAAGGTACGGACGCGGCCTTGCCGCAGGGGAATCGATGTGGCCCACAGAGATAGATTTGGGGCAAGGTGGTGAGGGGTCGCCCGATCGATGCCAGACCCTGACACCACACCTACAGATTTCTAGACTCAGGACACGCCAGTTTAACGGCATTTTAAAATTAGCGAGTTCAACACAAGAGTGGTTTTCGAGGTCTGTGGGGATGCCAAATACCAGATTGACATTTCAGTCTTTTATGTAGCCTTAAAATATTATTAGGCCTCTTACACAAAAAAAGGTCTAATGTTGCAACCAAATGCTTAAAAAACTAGTTAAAAAGGGTGAAGATCGAGTTTCACATTTATTCAACGAAACAATGAACCACTGACGGTCTATATCGATATGTTGTGCAGAGTAGGATTTTTGCAGAAAAAATGTTTAGAGAATATACACTTTTTTTTTGTCGTCAAAATGATGATGTTCTACTATAGCATGACTTGACGTATGCATACGTGAAAATTTGACTTTTCTAGCTGTCAGATAAAAAGTACTTCCTACGAAAATTGGAATGTACATACTAAATTAGCCAGTATAGTTGTACAACTACGACTGAAAATAAAACTGTGGAAATAAGAATCACTCAACGGTTGAAGAAATAACATCCAAATAAGACACGCGCCATCAAACATGCGTCCATTTTCAAAGGTCCAAATTGCCAGTTGCAGTGGAGGATTTTACAAAAATAGTCATTATTATCTGTAGTACTTCATTAGAATATTCAAGGAATGGTCATCATATTAAGAGTTAGCTCAAGCTCGCTATTTATTTTGCAGGTTGTTATACAATTCCAACGAAAGCTAATATATAGTTTACTATAAACTACCTATCCTTTAAACGTATTTTAAGCTCACAATCATATTTCTCAATATAAAAAAGAAGCCCAGTTATACTTTTATATTTTATAGGTACACTAAGAGAGAACTATATTACACTTCTGGATGATATATAAATAAATGTGGAACTGCCAACATAGACATAAGGTTAATTTAGTCGATCCGCCAGGTGAATAACTTTTTCTACCCGCTTCGGTGGCTGCATTGTCTAAGGCGCTATTCTCGCAATAAACTAGTCTGCCGAAGACTGGGAGATCGTGGTTCGATCCCACTCGAGTGTAATGAAGGTGGTTTTCCCCAGGTTGTTTCCCATACTAGAAAATACTAATGCAAGTACACTTCTTCTAAATATACCTTCCTCAGCCCTAACCCACTAGCGTAATTAGTAAATAAGCGTATAGCCCAAATGGGTAGTAAGATGCAGTGCTAAAAAAACCTTTAATGCCAGTTTAAAAAGCAATAGAAAAACTTAAGAAGATGCTGATATTATTGAGTAACATTATTTATTTTAAGCTCCAAGATTTTCTTATCTTTTTACTTATCTTTGTATGTGTTTTACCTTGCCTTGTATTATTGTTCTAGGCTGTATCAGCTTTGTTCTCTCCCGCAGCTATTGGCGGGTTGCTGGCCGGGGTTTTCAAAGGGGAAACAAGGCTACGGTTTATTTTTCCCCCCTGAAAATATATATTTTATTAATTAATTCGGAGAGTGTGGCGAATGATTGATTTCGTTTGACGGATCCAAACTCTAACGTCTTTTCTTTTTTTACGTCACCGTTCGGGTTATACACATACAATTGAGATAATATGTACCCGCATTCCTGTGACGAATGAGTGGGTAAACCATATAGGAAATAACAGCCTCAGTACACCCATAAGAGTTTTGAGCGCCGATCTCCCTCTCTCTTGCTAGAGTGACGCCTTAGACCACCGATGCGGGCCTGAAATGTAACTAATAGCTTAGATAGATTAGGATAAATGGGTCGGTCACAGGCGCGGGACTGTTGTGTTGCGGTAAGGGAAGTCCCTCCCCCAAATGTTGTTGACTATTACTACGCCATGGAATGGATTAAAGCAGCTTTGAATTTTTACAAATGTAATGGTGTCACCGTAGACATTCAAAGCCTAATTTTTTTTCTTCCAATTTTGACGATTACTTCACAGTAATTTTAAAGATTTTCTATGAAGTCTCAAGCAGGCCCGTCGTCCTTAGTAGACGTGGGGTGCTGGGCAAATTTCGTTTGCGGGTACTCCAGTTATCTTCACCCCAATTTTTTGTTTGTTTAGTGTCATTACAGTAGTTTGCACCTACACACCCATTTTCAGTCGTATAAGGTATCAATAAATGCCTTAAAAATGGAAACACATGTAATAATTAAAACTAAAAGTAGTTTTTTTTAAGGTTAATTTCTCCCCGACCCTTAGTTCAATTTTCTTCCCCAACGAGATAGATCTGTAGGTGCAAAAACAATTTTGCCAATTTGAATTAAGTCCGAATGCGTTCAAAAGTTATCGTGATACGTATACACCAGAGACAAACAGACGAATGTAAATCGGCGGGTTGAAATGTGAACCACGCTTCACTCGTTCAGTTTGCCAGGTCGCCTATACAGGCAGCCTACTACTATTAAGAGTGTGCAAGATAAAAGTTTCCTACCCAAAATAGTTTTTTCCCCTGTCACCTAGGCCACCTGTTTCCAACCTTTTTTCGCTTGCGTACCTCTTGGCACCCTATTTCCATAAATTGTGCCCTTAATATATTTTTTAGCAAAATGTAAAATTACTACAGTAGTAGTTATTTCTGATTTATTTGTTGCAACTGAGAAAAATGGGCCAGTAATGGGATTTAAAAAAATTATAATAAGCTGTATAAAAAGTGCAGATTTTTTAGATTCCAAAAGCAAAAGTTACAATACAAACCAACACATTTAATTTATTTACTAATAATCATAAAAACTATGTTATAATACCCGCCGCGGTGGCGTAGTTGGCTAACGCGCTAGTCGTGTTGAGCTAGACTGCCAAGGACGAGGAGATCGAGGTTCGTATCTCGGTCAGGTGAACTGGGGGTGGTTTTCCCTAAATGGTTTTCCATTCTCCCTCCACGCAAGTGCGGGTTCACTTCCTCTAAATTCAACCTTCCCAATTCCTAATCCATTAGCGTAATTAGTTCTTAAGCGTATAAACCGAACGGGTAGTATTACGCGGTTATAGATAAAAATGTTATGTTTTAAATTGAAATAATTTTCTCTGGGTCAAATAAAGAAGAAAACCCCCCACAGGCCCCTCACCATATCGTTGAGCCAATTTCATAACTTTTGAATATATTTTGTCTTAGGCTGCCTTTATACTAAGAACCTCCAAGGAAATGGGTTTAATAAAATCAATTTCATGTGAAACTAAAATAGATTGGGTCAAATGGGAGCGTTTATAGTAGTAGTCTGCAATCGATTTCGTGGTTGGAAACAGTTTTCATCGAGTTGCAGAGCGTGAAACTGACCCAGAAATTAGGGTGAAACTTCGTTTCACACGCTGTAGGGGGGCGTTGTTTCAAATGTAGCCGTTTATAAACCAATTGCATAAAACTGACCTCTCTCGAGGACATCACCCTCATTTTATAGTAATAATAATAATTATTATTATTATTAGCACCGCGTCTTACTACCCGTTCGGGTTATACGCACTTACGCTAATGTGCAATGGTAGGATGATTGTGAGATGAAATGGAGGACCTACAGTTTAACGTGGGATCCGAACCACGGTGGAGGCCTGGCATTCCAGAAATTCACTAGTTTTGATTAATACAAGTCTTGTCAGAGGTGAAGGAAGGGTTTGGGAATCAGAGAAATCTGTGCAGGGACCGAGGATTAATCCCCAGAACCCCAGCATAAAAGTATTTACACCTTACCCCTAAACCGCCAGGTCACCCGATTTTATAATTCAATAATATATTGGGATTCCATAAGTATTTCTTCAAAGCACATTATAAAATCAATTATTATTTACCTATTTTAAACTATTTTTAAAAAATATTCTTCAAAAGTCCACGTAAAACTTTATGTAGCCTAGCAGTTCATAGAATGATGCTCTTGACTTTAAGAAATAATAGAATTTATTTTCTTCAACGCACAGTTCGTCAAATAATGTATAGTATAAACCAGTGTCCTTACGTGAAAATAACATCGGATGTATACTCATTCTTCTGTTTATTTTCTTCATTTGCAACAGCAAAAGTAGTGGGTCCTTGCAAGACATTATCACGACTTTAGAGGTGCTCTTTCATTTCGGTTTCTGAAACATTTCACAAGCGCTGCAACGCCTCGGGAAATCGGTTGCAGTTTCCCATGAAATAGATTTAATGAAGCCAATTTCCTCCGAGTTTTTTAGTATAAAGGCAGCCACACTGCTGGCATATTTAGCTCTTTCCGCCATTAATCAAATATTTTCGCGTACCCCCAAACGTCCTTGCACGTATCCCACGATGGGAACCGCTCACCTAAGATAACTCCCTCCCCCCAAACCACGGGACCCTGTGTCGCCACACCATTTGGTCTCAACCCGAGGATAAGCCTAGCTTAGAAATTTCAAAACTGACCTACTCTTCCTAAGTAGTCGATTCTCAACTTATTTGAGCTAAAAACCAGAAATTCATTTTTTTTAAGCATCGCTTTCGGGTTATACGCTTACGTATTATTAAATTTTCAACTATGCTATAGTGCTAATATTCGCTACTAATTACAACATATAATATGATACATAGTTTAGCGACAGCTGTCAAATATTTAATATCGTCGAGTGTCACATAAAAATGTATTATTACATGAAAATAGCCTTTATCTAACAACTTAATTTTTGCACCACGTGATCGGTGACCTGGCGGTCTAGAGGTAAGGTGTCAGACTTCTGTGCAGGGGGTCCGGGGTTCAATTCTAGGTCCCTGCCCAGATTTATCTGATTGCCAAACCCTTCTCTAACCTCTGACAAGACGTGTATTAATCACAACTTGTGAATGTGAGGAATGCTATGCCTCTACCGTGGTTCGGACTCAACGTTAAACTGTAGGTTCTCCATTTCATCTCACAATCACCCTAACATTACACATTAGCGTAAGTGCCTATAACCCGAACGGGTAGTAAGACGCGGTGCTAATAATAATAATGCACCGCGCTTTACTTCCCCGCCCGGACTATCCGTCTTTAATTACTATAATTGGGTAAGGACAAGGATAGAATTTAAAAGTAACTGTGCCCACATTTGTTTGTAAAAAGATTGAGGAAACAATTAATGTAAAAACGCCCCCAGTGCAACCGGTTAGAATATGATCCCTGACCTCACCAACGGAAAAACCAGAATAAAACGTTTTAATCTGCATGCCTACCAATGCAAGTAGCAAGTTTTATAATAATTGTAAAAAAAAAAGTCATAACACTGTTTAGGCCCTTACTCTTAAAAGATGGATCAAATAAAATGAAACACTTTCTGAGCAGCTTCAGATATATATAACGAAAAGTAAAATAGTGAAACGTTAATCGCAATACTTATGATCAGGAATTATTTCAGAGTCAAACACATTAAGGTTCAAAATGGATAAAAACAAATAGTTATACTCTTTAAAGTGAAAAATGACTCCTGGGAAAGGGACTCGAACTCGGGACCTTTGGCTTATTACGGCAATGCTTAAACTACTGAGCTATCTAAGAGTAGGGTCTTTATTCACTCAGATTTTAAGCCAGAGTCTGTTATGGACGTGCGCAAATCGTGATAAATATGAATGAAGAATGACCCTGAGCACGGGACGACCCGTGGATAGCTCAGTGGTTAGAGCAGTGGCGTACTAAACCAAAGGACCCGGGTTCAATTCCCATGTGCAGGTGCAATTTTTCAATTTAAAGAATATTATATTCAAATACGGCTCTAACAGTAACTAACAAATATAACATACCTCAGTTTTAGCTTATGTGGTGCTGACTGACAGCTCACAGCTGACTTCTGACGGCTTTAAAAAGCTACCAGACCAAATTATGTATCCCTACGCCGAACCATATGATCTGCAAAAAACATGTCTTTAGCAGTTGTCACTTCTGACAGTCAAAATTTAGGTATATACCTAAATGTTGACTGTCAGAAGTCAGCTGTGAACTGTCAGTCAGCACCACATAAGCTATAACTGAGGTATAACTTAGCTATTTTAAACCATCAAAACAGTAATACGCCAAAGCACGTGCAACAGATGCAACACCACTCGAGTTTTATCGGCCCCGTCCCGTGGGACATACATGTAGTCAGAGAGCGAGCGGCCATTACGCGATTCGTGGCGAGGAACACCAGTTATAAAAGTTGATTATTATTGGACACAATTCCCTCCACCCGAACTCACGGTGATAGATAAATCCGCGGGGGTACAAGATTGATGGCCCTTGTGGTCATCGCTTGTAAAAATGAGGCTAAATAGTTCGTGGCTGTACCTGCAGTTATTGCCAATAAAATAGGGCGCATGTTCGAACGGAATCGCCGCGTTTAAAGACAGTTTTTATTAGCGGGAAACTGCACAGTAAAAAATACGTTCCGCTCAATAAACCATGAGAAGGATCTCATCGTAATACCAAACGTTAACAGTTCCTCTCTTCTGCTTCACCAAGCTCGTACAGTCCAATTTTAAAGAAAGGACCTTTTAGAAAATAAAATATGTTTACGGTTAACAATGATAATATTCTACTATACTATTAATATAAAAAGTTATTGATAATATATATCAAATGCGAGAGCTGCCATTCACATTACTTGATGTATAAACACCTGAACATAGATTTAGTGATTTTTCAAGCTGTCTTAAGGATCTTCCTGTGAAAATAGGACTGCGGAGAAAAGTTATATAGTTTCCTAGTAATGAGTACTTGAGCCAATACCTTTTGAAAGCTTTTAACAGTTTATTTTATTTGGTTGCAACACCACTGCTCTTTTCTAAAGAGAACTCGGTTTTAAAACAAACATTGTTGAAGACCTACCACAATAATATTATAGAATAGCCGCACTCATCTTGTAATTTTCCTTCTTCTCATAAAGAGCTACATAAAAATAATGTCATCCTCGAAATCCATCATAGATTAATTATTTTTGTACACTGGTGAGGTTGGTACCGATTTCTTCAAGCAGTGGTTGCCAACTAATTCAACAGAGCGATGGTTGGCCAGCGATTTTTTCCCCGGCCGATGGTTGGCTAGTGTGAAACGGCTCTTTTAACTCTCCAAGTCCTTATACTCCATTCACGGTAGGAATTACTCTCTGAAAGGTCTTTTTTTCCTACCAATATCCTACTATATAATAGATTTCTGTTAGGGAAAAAGGCCTTTCAGAAAACAATTCCTACGCTGAACAGACTCTACCCTCTGTTGTTCTAGTCAGAGATCCCCGTGTTTGTCGGTACTCAAACCTAATTGGATACTTCGGGAACCCCCGCTCCCTCTACACACCCCGACTCAAGGGGCGGGAGTATACCCTGACTGGTTGGAAGAACAGTAGATAAAATTCAAACACATTTCTGTGCGGCCAACATGGATCACTTTTACTATATTATTTGTGTTATTATATAGGTATTGATAATATCTATCAAAAGTGACAGCCGCACATAACATGACTTGATTTATGAATATATAAAATGGTTTTAGTAACTAACTTCTACTTTCTTCCTACCAAAATCATACTATAGCTAGCTCTTCAATATGTAACAGCCAACGTTGCGGAGGAAGTAAAATAAACTCAGCCTTTCCCTAAGTTGCACAGCGGGGACGTCGTGGTCGTCCTGACCAACTACCGGTGTTGAATTTATGGTACATATACAAATATATTAATATATTACTTGTAAACCTGTCATGATTCGTTTAGTAGTAAAATAATAAGACTTATTTTCTATTCCTACAGCCACAGCGCCGTTTTTCTCTAGGTCCAACAAGCGGAAATAAAACAGCTTTCTCCTGAACTTGTACCCAAGATATCCCAAACATTCCAAAGCACGGGCTGACTAAGTAACGATGTACTGTTATTCTACCAGAGAGATGTTCTATATCACACAAACACGCGCCCTCCCATTGGCCAGGCAGGGTGGCTACAACTAATATAAAATTCCCCGACTATTCCAGGTTTTCCAGACAACTATACTGCTAATATATTTATCACGTTCAGATTCGTAATTTGATTTACCCTTTTTTCATTAAGTGAATTACGATTTTTCTATTTATTACACAATAGCATTAAAAAAAATTGCAAGCATCTCCTAAACATAAAATATCCTTAGAAGTTATTTTTACAGTATTAAATTATTTGGGCATTATTTGTGGCACCGCATGAATGTGTAATAAATACAAAGCCTGTGCAATCAACACTCATGTCAGAGTGCCATATCTAGGCAATGCGTTTTGTTAACATGGGAGGGACAAAATATCTTATATCTATTTAATGTTTAGGTGCTAGATTAATATGTTTTTAGCCAAGAATTTAAATTCCCTGATTTTTCCATATTTTAACTATAGTGACACCACGCAAAATTCCCTTACTGTAGTCACCCTGCTAGGATATCTGAATTTACTTAGAGGAAAAAGGTAAATTTAGGTGACCTCTTAAGGTGCAGATGTAAGGAACGCGAGAGCAGGCAAGGGTTTCTGCACTTTTTTAAATAACAAAACATTAATTTGGTCAAAATAAATAAAATATTGGTTCAGTACAAACATATAGTTTAATTTTTTTCACACAGTGATACTAACAGTTGTTAAATATTAGTCATGAGCATAAAGGCATTAGTCGAAAAACTTTTTAAACGAAGAGAAAAATTTATTAAATTCTAGGACCCCCTTAACAGATATTCAAGAGCTGTTGATATCACCGTGTAAAGAAAAGTAAACTAAGTTTGTCCTGAAGAAATATTTTGCTATAAATACTGCATAAAACACTGACCTTTTCTCTCGTCCTCTATATCCCCACCTTAAAGCAATAAATTGATATTACAAATGCAAATTAAAATAAATTAAAAAATTGACCAGCTCCTCTACATATTATATTGTCCACTATTGATAACTGCCTTCTGACCAACACTAGCCCACACCTGTGGGCACGCGGATACAGGCACCAGCCTCGTCTTCTCCGGTTTGCCGGTGACGAGGTGTAAATCCAGGCCGAGTGTACAGAGGTGTGGTTTTACTCCTGCCCTCCACGAAAATGCAGTTGTACTCCCTCTAAGTTCTACCTTCCTCATCCCTATCCCGTTAGTGTAAATATGCGGATAGCCTTGACGGGTATAGAGCAATTATCATAGTAAGTTAGAAAACAAAAACGTTTTTGCGGTCAAAATTCATCCTTTTACTATTTTAGTGTTATTTTTATACAGGAAAAGTAGCCCGCCTCCTATATCCAGCAGGCGCCTCACTCTGAATTGGAGGAGGTCAATCCCCCTTCCACTCATATTGTGACATGAAGAGTGAGCAAGTGAACTGCTTGTCTAAAGCACAAGACGGGGTGTAAGGGGATTGACCTCCTCCAATTCAGAGTGAGGCGCCTGCTGTATATAGGAGGCGGGTTACCTTTCTGTGGGCCACCCTGTAGGTAATGATACTTACCATCAAAAATGACATCAGCAGATCCCATTAATTGACGTATGAATATTTAAAAAAATATATTTAGTAGCTCTTTTAGCTGTCAGATAAAGCCCCTCTTATGGAAATTCAACTGCATTAAGACGCGGAGGAATTTTAAGAAAAATTCTAACGCCTGCGTACACTTGGTCGCGATAATAGTAGCCCACTTGAGCGACATAATCTTCCAGAAAATAGGCCACACTTTTATCTTATGATACTGTACAGCTGACGCAATGACAAATAGATAAGCCGCACACTCCAAGGTAACGCTGTCGGTACAGCACAACCTAGCCGATAATACTGTCTGCAACTGTTGGGGGTGGGTGACAACATAACAAAAACAAACACTTGAAATAGAATATAAATCATGAAAGTTTGAGGTTAAACATTTTGGTGCACCTCCCGATTGGCACAGAATTAAACTACCTAGGGACGTTTTCGTCGATTGGCTTGTGTTAAATATATACTCTATTCTATGCTCGTAGAGCTAGTATCAACCTAATGTTCGCTTTATTCGACTATTTTCACAGCATTGTTATAATTTAAATTAAATATCTAAAAACATTATAAAAACGTATGCAGTCCAAATTTCTTAGGTAGGGCTGTTTAGTAAATACAAACATATTTTAGCGGTCAAATTTGATAACCTTTAACTCTATTAGTGCTATTTTATAGGTTGTTTATAGAAAAAGTGGCATCCGCAGATCATGTGACCTGACGCGAATATGCGAAAGTAGACTTTTCTAGCTGTCAGATAAGGAAAATGGGACAGTACACCGACTTTGTTTTGTCTGTTTGTGCCTATCTTTTGTGGAAAACCTATTACTATTACAAAAGTGATATAATTAAATATTAATAAAAATATCGAAAAAGTTAGATAATCAAACACACATACTTTTTTTTAGCACAGCGTTTTACTACCCGTTTAGGTTCTATATTTATATAGTCTACTGATTACGCTAATGGTTTTAAACCTTAGGAAGGTTATAATTAGAGGAAATGTACCCGCATTTGCGTGGAAGAAGCGTGGAAAAGAATTTTGGAAAAACATCCTCAGTACACCCGACCGAGATTTGGACCTCGATCTCTCCCCGTTATCGGCAATCTAATCTACTGCGAAAGGAGCGCGTTAAACCACGTAGCCACAGAAGCGGGTACACATTCCTACTATTTATGTAATAGAATGTAACGTAGTATTATTTCATTTATCTTTGCTCGATGTCAAAATGAAGCAACCAAATGTGAATTTATTTTTATCTTTCGAATAAAAATAAAACTGTATAAATTTAAAGTGTTTGGCGCAGTTAAAGTCTTGAAAAACGCAGGAATTCATTCAATATATTCCACAAAGTCGCAAGTAATTTTGTTTCCTCCCTATTTTCTTACTTCCTTTCATCAAATGCAAGTAATGAAACATATTGCGGGATTTAGGACTAGTTAAAAGTTAGGGCGTCAACTAGCTTCTCATTCAACCTAAACAAAGTGCTAGTTGATAGCGGTGGATTGGTTGATCCTCGACACATGACTATATATAGCATACAGTCTTCTGTTCCACCAATAGCAAGACGCGTAAGTTAAAGTAGGCTATTTAAAAGCAAACGTCAGCTGACCGCTTTATTATAATTCAGGGGTCTGGAATTAGATCCTGCAATTGGACAAAATGAGATGTCAAGGTTCCGAACAAGAAGAATGCCAACGCAGGATTTGTCATTATTAATAATATTTGGCCTGAGTACACACTTTACCTCATTGCGTTGAATAGAGCGATCCCCCCTCCCCCCCATTTATTAAGGTATTTACCGTGTACTCCAGCACACGACTTATAAATTAAATTAAATTTAGAAAAGACACAACAACCAGCCCCCAGCCGTTGATTCATCACTGTCAAAGTGAAAACCCACATTTCGCATATTATAAATTTTTCGACCATGCCAGGAATCGAATCCGGTACCCTTAGCTCAGTAGACATACACACTACCGGTTGAGCTAAGGTGAAGTGAGAGTAAAGCACAAACTGGTGCCTAGCATCTAAGCTCAGTTTGTAACAAGTGAAGCACCAAACTGGTGCTCAGCACTGAAGCTCAGTTCGGTATGTAGCAAGTGAAGCATCAAATTAGTGTTCAGCACTTTATCTCGACCGCGTTTTTAGCATGTGAGGCACCAAATTAGTGCCCGGTACCTAAGCCCGACTCGGTTTGTAGCAAGTGAAGCACCAAACTGTTGCCCAGAACCTAAGTCCGGTCTGTAGCAAGTGTATAACCACACTGGTGCCCGGCTCAGTTTGTAGAAAGTGAAGCACCACCTTGGTGCCCAGCACCAATCGGAGCACCAAACTAGTGCCGGCAACTAAGCTCAGCTCGGTCTGTAGCAAATGAGGCACAAAATTGATGTCCGAAACCTTAGATCAGTCGATAGCAAGTCCACTTACTGATTGATATAAAGGTCCTGGGTTCAACTTTCAGTGAAGATAAATTATCTATAGTTAGGACAAAATATGTACATCTGTGGTAAACTAACGATGTGAGGTTTGGTTGTTATGTTTGCTCTAGCGTAATTATTATGTTAGGATAGGACAATAATGGTATGTAGACGTGCGTAAATGAAGCTGAAACGTCAACGAACTTTTTATCAGTAAATCCATAGCATGATTACATTCAAATTTTCATAATGAGAACTTTTTAGAATATAAACACTTTTTTTGCGGCCAACTTAATCACATTATTACCGCCCGCTTCGATTCCGGTCGGGTGCGCTGAGGGTGGTTTTTCCTAAATGGTCTTCCACTCCGGCCCCACGCAAATGCGGGTGCACTTCCACTCAATTAAACCTTCTTGATCTCTAACCCATGTAATTAGTACATAGGCGTACAACCCATACGGGTAGTAAGACGTGATGACAAAAATAATAGAGGCTACGTCTCGAAAGTCAATGCCCCATTATTCGACCTTAGTGTCAAACAGATAATAAAACACGTAACAATCAAGTGTCGCCATCACCTAAGGCATCAAGGTATTGAGCGAGAGTCAAACTAGGATGCTACCATCCAATTATTGCTCATTGGAAGGGTCTTTTAGACACTTTTTTTTGCAAACAAAACTGATAATTTTACATTTTAGGTATTGATAATATTTATCTAAAGCGACAGCTGCAAATGACATTCATGTCCTGATACTAAATGTAAGTTCACGTACGCACATAGGTTTTCTAGATGCCAGATAAGGTCCTTCCTATGAAAATTGGACTGTAATTAATATTATTAAATGCCACTAGGATAGGAAACTGGTAATCAATCAATGATGACAACCACTCTACTTTCATCGTCATTATATTCTCAACATAGGCACAGAGTCAAAGGGGAGTGGTTCCACCAACACATTACTTGACCCTACGAAATATAAACTATTACATTTTTTTAGCACCGCGTTACTACATGTTCAAGTTACACGCCTATGTACTAATTACACTAATTGGTTGGGGATTATGAAGGCTTAATTTAGAATAAATGCACCAACATCTGCGTGGAAGGAGAATGGAAACCCATTTAGGGGAAAACCACCCAACACCGATCTCCCCGTGTTCGCCAGTTTAGTACAACACGAGGGTGGCGCGATAGACTACATGGCCACCGAAGCGGGTAGCTAATAAATTTAATTAAAATTAGAATGTACCTTTTCAAGATATTAAATAAAAATAAGCTTTAAAGAAAACTTAAATCATAATATTATCTATGAAATAATGTAATCTCCACCACACGTAAAGTCATCTAAGTCATACGTTACAAATAATTGTTGTGTCGGCATAGGCCGGTTATTTTCATGGCCTGTGAAGTCACAAATCAAACGGTATGAACCTGTTCATTTGAGAGTCGAGCTTTATACGACATTGTTAGAGGTATCGATTTAATGCCGGTCTGGGAATGATACACGGGAGTTTACAGCAGGTATATCTAACTCACGGCCCTATCCATGAGTTTGTGTGGCTCGTGGACCTTAAGCGACTCTATTCTTCTTTATATAAACGTCAAGGATAAACCATATTTTGGAACGTGATATTTGGGAGTTCGTCATAAAATGGAGAATTCTGCCTTGCGAGGTTGGTTTACCAAATCTGTACTCTTTTTTTCTACACGCATCAATTCACAAAAATTGAATTTCCACACCAAATATGTGCAATTTTTAGAAACATATACATATGTTTAAAGTTGTTTCTCACTTGAAATGAAACAGAACACCCAAGAGATCTTGGCTGACGGATACACACTTGTCAATAATAAAAAACGACTTTTCGCTTAAGATTTAAAGCACGACATTTCCACCATTGTTGGAAATAAAAGCTTTTAAATTTTCAGTAAACATATAGGTTTAGTCTTAGGGTCAGTTTCATAGTCAGATTTAGTACGCCTCAAGTGCGGCGCTATACTAAATACAAGACGTCACCTACCTGAAATTGAATGGAATGGGCCAGTTTCATATGCGAAACTGGCCCATTCCATTTTGGTCTAGGTAGGTGTCGTCCTGTACTTAGTATCGACTCGCACTTTAGGCGTACTAAATCTGACTATGAAACTGGCCCTTAGCGTTTTATATACGGGCCTAATCTTTTCTTTTTGTATGGTGACAATATATAAGTATTTTTTGTAATATGGCCCCCTCGATATTTTTAATGTTTAATGTTGCCAATGAGGGAAAGAGGAGCTTAGGAAGAAGGGTGATTCAAATACTAGATGACTAGAAGGAAAGAAGAAAATTCTGGGAGCTGAAGGAGGAGGTACAACACTGGCGGTTTAAGTTCACTGACAAAAGGAATGAACCTGTCGTAAGAAAGGACACCTAATAATATAATAATGTGGCCATTTTGATTAAACGAGTCTGTCTGTGCGTAGAGGAATTGATACAAGAGCACTTAAATGTCTTATCTAGGTAGGGGAACCCCTAAAAACATCTAGTGCTCATAATTCAAACGACACAAATCGAAACTAAAGCGTGCCGCTAATCATTTCTCCAGACAATGGTTCAACAGTCCACGTTATCGAAACCTCGTGAATGATAATATGTTTGTGTCCTCCCCCCGACCCCCAACCCCTCTGGTAACGAGTTAATGGACATACCTATCAGGACTACGGGAAAAACAGCCATACAAACAAACCGACAAAACATTCGACACAAAGAGAATGAAACGGAATAAAGCAATCAATCATCTATATAACAACTAGGCCTAGAGTCTTTGATGCGCACCCTTTGGCCGACAAATTGCACGAATCTATTGGAAGTTCAATGGACAACATACTATCTACATTATAGGTATTATAGCTTCAGTGTTTCTAAAGTTGGACACAAGTCACATGTTTCATGACAAGATAAGGGGGGTGAAGGGGGGATACTGCAAAATAATGGGATACTCCAATCAATATCTCCTTCTCGACATTGTAGGGGATTAATGAATTATTCAACCTAAAGTAGCTAAACTGATATTATGAAGTTATATATATTTATTTATTTATTGAAAAGACAAAGCGAGTTCATCTACAGAAGTCAGATATTTATCTTTGAAAATAGTAGATGAGAATTAGGAACCGACGAGAAAGGTTATTTAAAGTATGCATTAACGTGGAAAGGAAATAGGAAAACGAGAGTGACACATCACCCTCAATACATCGGCCGAGATGAGAGCCTGGAGCACCCCGTCAACGGCAGTCCAGTTTATTGCGAGCCTGACACCTTAAAAACATATATATGCCATCTACGTTAAGAGGTATGTTAAGTGAGAATCAACAGAAGGTTCTTTATTACAAACATATGGAAGAAAGTGACTAATATCAACCTATTAAGAAATAATTATTTATAATAAAGTAAGGTGACCTGGCGGTCTAGGGGTAAGGTACTTCTGTGCTGGGGGTCCGGGGTTCAATCCTCGGTCCCGGAACAGATTTGTCTGATTGTCAAACCCTTCCTTCACCCCTGGCAAGACGTGTATTAATCACAACTTGTGAATGTGTGGAATGCCAGAACACCACCGTGGTTCGGATTCCACGTTAAACTGTAAGTCCTCCATTTCATCTCACAATAACCCTACCATTACACATTAGCGTAAGTGCGTATAGCCCGAACGGGTAGTAAGACGCGGTGCTAATA
>CABFWO010007853.1:0-11445 GCA_902155825.1 Timema genevievae | reverse complement strand
CGATATACATACGTAGTTTATGGACAACACATACTATCTTATATATATATATATATATATATATATATATTTCCTGTAATTGAAATTACAATAAAATGACTGAACAGAGTTTGATACTAATAACTTCCAACGAAAACGCAATTTTTCTAGTAGATATATACTTTTATTAGGCTATTTCCGGTAATTGAAATTACGAGAAAACTGCCGGACATATTTTAACAAATAAAAACTTAGGTATTTCAAATGTTAGGGACCCAGAATGTTGGTGAAAATAGTAGTTTACAAAGAAAACACGGTTTTCCTAGCAAATTTACAACTTTTGTGTTTTGTGCGCAGTGGTTATAATTATATGTGATTTTATGTGATATTTACCCCGCGATTGAGCACCAATCATTATGATATTTCCTTGCGATTGGGCATCAATTGTAGTGATGTGGGATGTTATCGATGATGATGATGATTATAATAATAATGTGAACCCGTGTATGCCTTACGGTGAGCAGTAAGTATGACAATACCTGGTTTTATGATGATTACGTCGACGCGTGCATGCCTTACTACGCACTTGTTATCACACGACTATGACGATCTGATTTTATGTCATTCGATTTAAATCAGTAAAATCTGAGGTTTGTACACAATTTATTGATTTGATTACACTTTCACTGTTATAAAATTGATATTGATACAGTTCTTTCTTAATTTCCAAACTGACGTGGTGTGTCAGAGCTAGTGCTGTTCAAAATTTGGTTTTCTGTGATATTACTAGGTTTTTCTGTGACTTTTTACGATTTTTCTGTGTACTGTTTACTGTCACTGTGTGGATTCATATGCACAAACTGCTTACATATGACCTACCCCTTGCTTCTTGGATCCCTTGTCCGCAGTGTTAAAACTAACTAATAGGAGAACTCATGGTAACCTGATGTTGTGAAGGCTGGCTTCCTATTGGGTAAAAGGAGCCAGCATGTCACATGATTTTTCAAATACAACGGAGTTGGTCTTTTGAAGAAAGAAAGTTTTACAGCACAATACATTGAAATTACTTCTGAAAACGCGTGATTCTCCATGGATGAAGTATTAAAAATAAATTTTACATACAATTCTTTAAAGAAAAATACACTTCATCCATGACTTTTTGAATATATGAGAGGGGTCCAAAACATGGCTCATCTGTAAAATTATTCTTTTTTTACATCACCATGGAAACCCCGATTATGATTGTATATCACCAAATAAACTTTGGCTAAAATTAATAATAAATAAACTTTCACGTTGTATGGTGCAACAAAGAGTTTTCAAGTTCTCATCGTGGTGTGATGGTGAAAAATATACGTTCCATTTAAAATTAAATATTGTAAGGCAGAAACTCGAAGTCTATGGAAGTTTGATGGTCTTTGACGAGTAAACATTTAACTAGAAAGGCGATTGAGGCCTCTTTCCATAGAACTTTTATCAATAAAAATAAATGGTATGAAACTCCGCATGGACTTTTTGGCTCTATTGCTTAAAAATTGAGATATTTACTCAAAACTCGTAATATATGTGAAACGAAATAATATACACTAGCAAACCCAAACAAAAATTGCACTATACTTACGTAAAACATTTTTTGAGTCCAGGTTTTAAATTTTATAATTTTATTTTTAAAGGATGAATGTCCTCATTTGTATGTTTGGACCAATAAAAAAGATCAATATTGGGTACACAAGGGTCAACACTTCGTATTAAAGTTTCAATTTCCTGCTAAAATTTTAGCATTCTATTAGGTGTTGCACATCTTTAGATCATCGCATTGCTATTAAATTCCTCATTTATAAATTTTGACCAATAAAAAATGTAAATATTAACTATTTAGTCTAAAATGAAGGAGGTAGATCATTGTTGTACAAACATTTCTCCTAAGAGGTTAAAGGAAAAATAGCATTAGAGAATTATTGCGTTAAAACTTAAGTAGTCTCTATTTACAACTAAAGCTCACAAAATTGTATTAATATATTTGCGAATATCTCAGAAATTGTTGATTTTATGAAAACATATTTCAAATAAAAGTTTTTTTAATTTTTAATAGTACTACAATTTTGCAATGATAAGTCATATAGTTGCGGAGATACGGAAATTTCCATTTCTGTAAAGTACCCTAAAAGTCATTTTCATAAGAAAATGAAAATAGCAATTTTATTTATAATCTTAATCAACACCTAGATACGAATTTTAATCAAAATCGTTACAGCCGATTTTGAGAAAATCGATTATTTCGCTTTTCGTTTTTTATTAATCTAATTTTAATTTTAGGGTTAAACAGACACACAGACAGACGGCATTGCAAAAACCACTTTTTAGGGTTCGAGGGGTCATGAGACGTCGACACCCATCAACATTTTGGGTTAGATTTTTTTACGGTCGCAATGCTTTTAGTGTTAGAAAAGTCTATATATATATTTACGTATAGCTTGAAAGTTATTGATTTTTAAGAATAGGCTTCAAATAAAAGATTTGTATGATAAATAGACATATATATTTGCAATGATAATTAATTTCATATCTCAAATAGATTCGGAGGTATGATAAAACATGAGAATTAATCATCAGACCGGAACCCTTAAATACATTTTGCTTAAGTATTGAGAGTAGCCATTTTGTTTGTAATATGTATAAATGCTTAGAAATGAAATTTAATCAAAATCGTTAGAGCCGATTTTGAGAAAATATAATTTTTATATTTTTACCCTTCAATAACTACCTTTAATTTTAGGGTTGGATATCCAATTCCAAAAACCTCTCGGGGCAACCCTATGAAAACCCTAGATACCAAGTTTTACCCCGATTGGTAAAATAGTTTAGGATCCAGTCCAAGGTACAGACAGACACTTTATAGTGGACCCCCTCAAGAAAAATGAGCTTTATACGTCCTTGGGGGTACCCTAATTTTTTATCGAAAATGATACCTAAATGATGACTAAAGCGATAGTGCTCTTATCACTGAGCTATTAAAAATTATAGCAGCGCGTCTTACTACACTTTCGGGTTATATGCTTAAATACTAATTACGTTAATGGGTTAGGAATTAGGGGGGGGGGTTGAAATTAGAGGAAGCCCCCAGTTCACCCGACCGAGATTCGAACCTCGATCTCCCCGTCCTCGACAGTCTAGCTTAACACGAAACTAGCGCGTTAGCTAAATACGCCACCGAGGCGGGTCACTGAGATATTGTCCAGTGTCATTAATAATGGAATTAAAATAAAACACATCAAAATCATTTAAGCCGTTTTCTTCTGAACGCTATCTAGAAAAATTAATCAACAGGCCATTACCCGTACAGTTCGATTTTCACACGAAGAACCCTATCTGACAGCTAGAAAGGTTACTAGATCTATCTTCCCGTATCCATACGTCAAGTCATGTGATCTGCAGCTGTCCCTTTTGATAAATATTATCAGCAGCTATAAAATAACAATAATAATATAGTAAAATGTCATAGCAAATTTTTATATATTTTTTAAAAAGTTATTTTTATGAAAATTGAACTGTAGATATGGCCGCGTGTTGTAAACATTATTTTAGTGTCGTAATTATATTTTCTTATCATGGCGTGACGTCATGGCATATGAGGGTAACAGTTGAGTTGCACGCATGCGCATAGAATGCCCCAACTACCCCTCCACCTGCCGAATACCTGAGCCGCTAATCCGACGGGTTATTTGAGCGAGTCACAGGTCACGACTCTTTGTTGACAGGAAACATCTCGAATTATGTGTAAGTACCTTTACATTTCACTGTTCAGATACATAATATACTTAGTTGATGTCGAGAATAACTTGATACTTACATTTCTATGTAGATTTAGTTGTTAACCAAACGTTTTGTTAAAAAAAATAAAAAATTATGGTCATATATTATATTTATGGTTTCAGAAAGCCTATGTCAAGAAGTGCTATAGTTTTTTCAGATTTTTTATGAGAAATTTTATAATTTTTTCGGAAATTTTAAAATAAGGAATTTTATAGTATTTTCATAAAACTGTTGATAAAAAATGTTATAAAGTTTTCATAAAGTTTCTTATAAGAAATGTTATAATTGTTTCAGAAATTTTATTATAAATTAAAGACGTACTACATTGTTTTCAGAATTTTCTTACAAGAAATGTTATAATGTTTACTGACAGTTTCTTATAAGAAATATTATGTTTTCAGACAGTTTCAAACATAACGTACTACAATGTTTTCAGAATTTTCTCACAGGAAATGTTATATGTTTACTGACAATTTCTTATAAAAACCCGCCTCGTTGGCGTAGTTGGCTAACGCGCTAGTCGTGTTGAACTCGACCGCTGAGGACGGGGAGATCGAGGTTCGAATCTCGGTCGGGTGAACTGGAGGTGGTTTTTCCTAAATGGTTTTCCACTCTTTCTCCACGCAAATGTGGGTTCACTTCTTCTAAGTTCAACCCCCTCAATTCCTAATCCATTAGCGTAATTAGTACTTAAGCTTATAACCCGAACGGGTAGTAAGACGCGGTGCTAAATATTATTATTATTATTCTTATAAAAATGTTATAATGTTTTCAGACAATTTATTATAAAAACTGTTATAATGTTTCCAAACATTTTATCATAAGAAATGTTACAAAGTTTTCAGACAGTTCATATAAGAAATATTCAATGTTTTCAGTTAGTTCTTATAAGAAATGGTATAATGGTTCCAGACAGTTTCTTATAAAAGATGTTATAAAGTTTTTAGACAGTTCTTGTACTAAATGTTATAATTTTTTCAGACAATTCTTATAAGAAATGTTATAATGTTTTAAGACAGTTTTTATAGGAAATGTTATAATGTTTTCAGACAATTCTTATAAGAAATGTTATAATGTTTTAAGGCAGTTCTTATAGGAAATGTTATAATGTTTTAAGACAGTTCTTATAGGAAATGTTATAATGTTTTCAGACAATTCTTATAAGAAATGTTGTAATGTTTTAAGACAGTTCTTATAGGAAATGCTATAATGTTTTCAGACAATTCTTATAAGAAATGTTATAATTTTTTCAGACAGTTTTTTTATAAGAAATGTTATAATGTTTTTAGAAACTTTTTAATAATTATCTGAGATCAAAGTAACTGCTTAGAAACCTAACCTTAGCCATCTTCAAACACTTTAATTACTTTTTTAATACTATCACAACAGAAAATGTTAAGAACGTCTTAGTTGAGGATTGTTTTAGTCAGAACCGCCATATTGACAGAAGAAATACAACAGTGTGAGAATATTTATCTTCAAGTAAGTGGCACCCTTAACATCCACTCTCTAAATTGCATAGTTCAGAACCTCCACTCATCGGTGGGTACAAGGACTAAACGTTAAGTCCTGTTATCTGGTGAAGGGGTAGATCGGGGTTTGAATCCCAAGACAGGTGGACAGAGGGTGGTTTTCCCCTCCCCTAAACTTTTTTCACGGAAATGCGAGTACAATTATTATAATATCTGCCTCTCCCTATCTCTATCTCGTTTAGTGTAAACATGCAAATAGTCCGGACGGGGTGGACCTAAACATTAATAAAAGTTTCTTAATGGTTTTGAAGCAACGACCCCTCATACCTGAACCGATGGGCAAGCAGACTAAATGTCAGTCTCAGAAAGTTCGGTTTGCTGGTGATAGGGAGGTAATGGTCTGATTCCAGGGTCAGGTGTACTGAACAGTGTATTTTCCCAAATATTTCTTCCTCCCTCTACGCGAATGCGAGTACATTAACTCTAATTTATTCCTTTCTAATCACTACGCTATCTAGTATAGTTGAGTACAACACTAACAGGTAGTAAGACATGTTGGTAGATTAGATTGAGTTGGTGTTTTTAGACTGTGCCCTTAGAACGTGTCCAGCCTCACCGTGGTCCCTAGCCATGCTGTGAGAAGTCTCCAGGAGAACCATGGGCTGCGGCTCCTCCAACAGGACCTCCTCGGTGGCTCCTGAAGAGTCTACCGGCACCCCGGCGACCCCCGATGTATCCAACCACTACCATAACACCCCGTCTTTGCATCGTCCGGCCGATGACAGTCTGTCCGATTCTGTCCGGCTATCGTCCTCCTCGCCTTCTCTGGCGCCGCGCCGACCCGTAGGTGCGTGACCCGCATGACGTCACCTCTGTTAGCTGTGAGCGACACGAGTGCAACATTCCAATTTTCATAGAAAGAGCCTTTTTATAAAACACAAACATATTTTTTCAGTCAACATCAGTGGTGCACCCAGATATTTTATTTGGGGGAGGGGGGGAGATGGGGGAGATAAACAATCAAGGATGTGCCCAGAATTTTTTTTTTAAAATCCTCTAGAAGCTATTTAAATTTGTCCTCCCCTAGATCTTTTTAGAGAGGATTCTCTAGAAGATAATTGTGATCATTTGCAGCAAATTTTTTAAAATTTATTTAAGGTATTGAGAGAAGGAGGCAACTGCCCTCTTCGTCCCCTCTCTACCCCCCGGGTGCTTCACTGGCCAAAATTGATAATATGTTACTATATTATTAGTGTTATTTTATAGGTATTGATTATATATATATATATATATATAAAGTGACAGCTCCAAATCACATGACTTGACGTATGAAAGTGTGAAAATCTAGCTAGTAGCTTTTCTAGACTTCCGAGTAGCTTTTCTAAACTTCCGATAAGGCCCTTACTGTGAAAATTGGACTGTAATTTTTTACCCTGAATTCTTTGATTGTTTGGGTTTTGGCATACTTAATAAATACACCTCCAAAAATATGTTTCTGGAAATAAACCCACGTATGGGAGTTTCAACCCTGGGATGGTTGATTATATATATATAAATATAAAGTTCTAAGTTACCGCGGACCGACTATATATACATATATGTAGTCGGTCCACGGTAACTTAGACCTTTTTGAAAAAAAATTAAAAGTTTATAAAAATGAGGTTTATTTACTCGTCCACCTCGAAAATATTTGTTCTATGTTTAATAAATGAAGTCAATTTCAAGACTTTGTTAAAGTTACCGTATATGAAAACGTAGCCAACCCGATGGATAAGTATGGAAAAGTTTTGATTAATTTTTCATTTGTCGAAAAATGCCAAAGTTAGCGAGAACAGAATATACAGTCTAATTTTTCAAGGACACAATTTTATCTGACAGCTAGAAAAGTTAATATATCTACTTTCACGTATTCATAAGTCAAGTCATGTGATCTGCAGCTGTCACTTTTGATGGATATAATCAATAACTTTAATACATAGTAAAACTTATAAAAAAATCCTTCGGTGATAGAATGGTCTAAAGATTCAATATACTAGACTCCCGATGACGGGGAGATTAAGAGTTCGAATCCAGATCGTGTGTATTAAGGGTGTTTTTTCCTAAATGTTTTTCCACTCTCCCTCCACACAACTGTTGGTACACCTTAGCTATATTTAAGCCCAATTTTACAATGTCACGTTATTCTATTCGTTAGGGCTTAACATAAGGTTAAGTAATAACAACCACTACTTAGGATTTTACAATGTTTGGTTAGCGCTAATGTCCACGTAAAAGTGCTCGTAAAGTTAACGCGAGATCTACCTTCCGGTTAGCAAACATAACGTCTACATTAACAATGTTAAACACTCCGCCATATTGTTTTCAAAGCAATTGTTATTATTATTGTTAGGTTACATTTATTTGTTTTATGAAATGGATGATTTATTGTTTGATTATAATGAATTTAAAAATGAGTTTCAAGTTCTAAGGAACCCAAGACTTTAAAGACCGAAGAGATACAGTAATTGAAACGAGAGAATTTCCTAAAATTTTTAACGTGGAAGAATCCATTTTACGTTTTCGTTTAAACAAAAATAAAGTTTTAGAAATTCTTGAAGTGATTGGATACCAATTAGAATTGGTTATTTTAAATTGTTTGTTTGTATTTATCTATTAATTCAATTAGCAAAATTTCCTCTTCTTTGCTAAAATTTAAATTTCGTGTTTAGTATTTTCAACAAACGTTTTAGCAGATAAATTAATATGGTAAAAGATAGCAGATAACCTTAAACAGTCTTAATAAATTGGATTTGCTTTGATCGATTTGTTTTCATTACAGTTCCATAGACGTTGTAATGACTTGCTTATATTCTCAATGGAAAAATGAAGCCAATCAAAAGCTTTGAAACAAATCTAGGGCTCCGAGAAAGTTAAAGATAAGAACTAATGGAAGGCACCTGTTCGTAATTTTACGAGCACATAAAAATAGTATTGTAATACACAACACCAAGTTTAACTAACGGTTAGACTTCACGAACAGTTAAGTTACGAGCACTTTGACAAGACATTGTAAGATTGGCCCTTAATCTTACTAATCCTCAACATATTAAAGTAATTAGTTAAGGAGTGGGTATTATGACATGGTGAAAAAATATTATAAAATAGTAAAATATTATCATTGTTGGCTGCAAAAAATTAAAAGTCTGTGTTTTCTTACAACCAAAACCTTGTACTTTTAACAAAATATCATGAAAGTATTGTTTGTTTTATACATATAGCACAACCTATGGCATTCGAAGTCCCAGTTACAGAGGAAAGCCTAATACGTAAACACCCTCCAAAGAGATTTCAGAAACTTGAAGATCAACAGATGACCACTCCACTTTCCAAAGAGATGCTGGATGAAAGACAGGCTGAAGCACGCTCTAGGAGAATACAGGTTACCGTTCATAAAGTCTGTTCATCGTAGGAATTGTTTTCTGAAAGGCCTTTTTCCCGACCAGAAAGCTATTATATAGTAGGATCTTGGTAGAAAAAAGACCTTTCAGAGAGTAATTCCTACCGTGAATGGAGTATATGTTTACTTTATCTACTTACTAGCGCCATAGACCACTCGACAATCGATATGAAATATCATTAGGTGTACAGTTACCTGGAAAACATGGAAATGTCAGGAAATCTGCTTGGTCAGGGAAAATATATTGAAAATTCAGGGAATTTTTTTGGTCAAATTTCTTGAATTTCCACGCACCATAATCACTAAAAATAAAAGCAACTTTTATTTACAATAGTCAAAATAACACTTTTCTTCCAGTTAATACCACGAATCTCTTTTTAAACATTAGTCCCTGTTGATCATATGCAATCTCAATTCTCAAGGTCAACATGGGATTCTCATGTCAGCTTTCCACCTCCCCTATCGCACGGATTTAGACAAAGTTGAGTCATAGTTATGCGCATGCGCGATAATCTGATTACATTGTAGGAAGAAGAAACTAAAAAGGAATGTGTCTCACAACCATGTTAAATAGTACCCTACTAGTGTAAGGCGACTTTTTAATGTATCAATATGATATAAATGAAATCAAGCTTCTGTTGATTGCTCCCAACAACTCATCGCTTTAAGCCGAAAATCTTTAGCACCTTCATAGAGTGACACGATTTCAAAATGTTGTCTAAAAGAATATTATTACATTAAGTTGCAATCTTAATAAAAATGACGTTTGTAATATATATATATATATATATACATATATATACATATATATATATATATACACGGGTTGAAAAAATATATTGGCTACAAAAAAAACCTGAAAAAGTCAGGAAATTTTAAAATATAATCCTGTCAGCAAAAACGTTATATCTTAAACCACTCAAGGGCTGTTTTTATATTATATTGTTTTCCCACTCCCTGATAAGCGCCGTGAGATGAAGTTGACGGCAATTCCTCTAACATATTTGTATGCCACATTGCATTAAACTGGTTGCAGGGGATTCAAGCTCTACAGTCTATAAAAAGGAGTGGACAGATATTTGATTTAGTGATCTACTCCAAAGAAGAAAAATGCTTTGCGACCTACTATAAGGAACTATAGGCTTATATTGTTTGTTTCATTGGTAAACAATTATAAGCCATTTTGGGTTTTAATAGTAAGATTATATTGCACACACAGATTTATTGTCCTTTCACACACACTGAAACGGAATTTTCCAAACACATTTTATTTACATTCCCTGAAAAAGGTTTTTTTCTCATCACACACTTGACTTTGAAGTTGATGCATGACGCCACATAATCTTAGGATAATTTGTTAAATGAGAGTTCATTATTACTCTGTCATAAACAAAGGCAAGTTGGTAAATGGTCATCAGTCAGACAACTTCAATATTTCGATTTTCTAATGTTGATTTGAGGAAAATCTACAAAACTTTTCTTTAGTTTAATCTATTTTAATAGATTGACCAAACTAGTGACCGTAGTCAACCGGTAGAACGCGATCGACTGATTGGCCACCCCTGGTCTACAGCATTGTCTTCCGACTAAACGAGTTGCGCCCAGGCTTGCTCAAATAAGTCACATGGTTTGTTATAAAGCCCAGAGTAAATTCTAACGTTTTTTGATTTTTTTGCAAGTCCACAGCTCAAGACTTTTATTTTTATTTCATACAACCAAACCCCCTTTTTAAACAAAAAACCTGTTTTTTTCAAAAATTTCTTTCTTCTAAAATCCTACTATAAATTGAATTATACAAATACTAAGATTTTTGTTTATAAACCGTATAGTAATTTTTAATTGCTTGCAAAACAATGATACTAATGCTTTATTTCACAGATTCTATCGCAAAGAGTTCAGTCTGCCAAACAACGCGTGCCTAGGAAACGCATGGACAATGGAGATGTGAGCCCGGTGAGATTCAATAGTAACAATAATAATTGAAGACCTTAGAATTATAAGTGGGCAATCTACCATTTACTTGTTTTTAGGAGAGCAAAAACAAAGTTTTGTTTTGCATTATATTTTTATTTAGTATAGTTATTTACTATATGACATAATTTACATGATTTTTGAGGTTTCATACATTACTTAATTAAACAAAATACATATTAAGAATACAAATACATAATGTAAAAAAACTAAATTGGTATTGTCAAAAGTTGAATGCACAGAAGTGAGCTTTGTAGAACGGTGTACTTATATAATACACTTTATTTTATATTAAAGAAATATTAATCTACTTTCATGTCATATTCATAAAAAAAAGCTTACTGTCCTTTAAAAAAACTAATATGTAATTACTATGATTTTAAATGATAGATGTGTTTTTGTTTTGTATGTCATATGATTGTGAGCAGCACTCCAATTGGCTGCTTGATTCTAAGCCCACTTATAATTCTAACTGAAAGCAGTGCTCCTATTGGCTGCTTGGCTCTAGGCTCACTTATAATTGTTACAAAGTAACTTTTACAGTATTTAAAAGGTGACCTGGCAGTCTAGGGGTAAGGTGTCAGACTTCTGTGCAGAGGGTCCGGGGTTCAATCCTCGGTCCTGGCACAGATTTATATGATCGCCAAACTCTTCCTTCACCTCTGACAAAACGTGTATTAGTCACAAGTTGTGAATGTGTGGAGTGCCAGGCCTCCACCGTGGTTCGGATCCCACGTTAAACTGTAGGTCCTCCATTTCATCTCGCAATCACCC
>CABFWO010007852.1:0-22023 GCA_902155825.1 Timema genevievae | reverse complement strand
TTTCAAAAACTTAGTAAGGCACTTACAGCGTTTTCCAGAAAACGAAAGGATGGCACTTACTTCTTTTTCCACATACATTTTGTTCCCTTTATACATATTCATAAAAAAACTGTTTGCATGTTTTGTAGAGGTATTTTGATATAAAAATATTTTTTTCATAAAATTAATATAATCATCCAATATTTAAGACACATTTATTTGAATACTGAAAATTTTAGTTTGTGGCACTTACATCCTTTTCCATTTTTTGTACACATTTGTTTTGTCATTTGTAAAAGGGGTCTAGAATAAAAATAAAGTTTAAGAACCTGTGAGCTATACCATGGTGGAATAAGAGAAGGTAAGCTTGTTACCTTACAAGATAAACAAAAGGTACATCGTGAAAGGTAGCAGTCTTACCTTGTCTGATTATATTATGGTGCAGATTACAAGATATGGCCGTGGTGTCTTCAACCTTTTAAGGTCAAGGGCCAAAGTTTCTGTCTCTTGTTGGTCCGTGGGCCACAACCCTGTACCGACAATATTCGGGTTGAATAGGCTACATATTAATACTCATATTAGCTCAGTCTTATCCACTTATAATCACACTAGGGATTAGGATTGTTTACGGAGGTGAAATTTCGGACTTCTGGGGAAGAAAGTTCTCTCTTGTTTTTCCCTGTTTTTAGATTTTTCAAAGCAGGAGGTAGCGTGGATTGTTTTGTGCGCTAGAGTTGTCATTTGTCGGTTCAAACTATATTTAGTATAAACACGTAATACTTTTCTTCACGTAAAAAACAAAAAATTGTTTTAAAAATAAGGTAAAATAAATAAAATACGTATTCATTTTATTAATTTATTTTATTAATTATTAATATATATGTGTATATGTTTTTGATGAGCCTGTTACCTCCATGGGTAAACCAAGTGTGTTTCGCTAATCCTGTACAGTTGGATCTAGCGCAAGCGGCAGCATAAAACCGGCACAGAGTCAAATGAGTCAGAGCAGGGGACGAATCCCGGATAGCTCAGTGGTAAAACATTGGTGTGCTAAGCCCAGGATCTAGGGTTCTATTCCAGGTGCCGTTTTTCAATTATTTAATCTAAAATAGATGGCTGAACATTATGAGTAATCCCGTTGGGGAGAAAAAATATTTAAACATTTATATATAATAAGTGAGTATGTACCCTCTTCGGTGGTCACATGGTCTAAGGAATCACTTTCGCAATAGACTGGACTGCTGATGACGGGGGTATGGAAGTTCAAATTTCGGTCGGGTGTGTTAAAAGGGTGGGTTACTAAATGGTTTTCACTCTTCCTCCACGCACATGCGATTACACTTATTCTAAATTCAACATTCTTAACCCCTAACACAGTAGAGTAATTAGTACACATGCATATAACCTGAACGGGTAGTAAGACGCGTTGTTAAAAAAGAAATGCGACCGGGCATTGAGGCGGTAGTAAACACAATCTCGTGCACCTTCACAATGTTATGTGTGTGTGTGTGTGTGTGTGTGTGTGTGTGCGCGCGTGTAGGGGACGCGAGAAAATGTCAAAGTTTTCGCAATAATTTTTATAGTAAAACTTTTTTACCAAAATAAATCAAATATTTCTCCGGTAGAAACATAAATATTAATTTTCTTTACACGGTAATATCGACCGTAGTTGAATATTTGTCAAATGCATAGCGGCATTAGATGAAATTTTTTTTAAATTAATATAAAAAGTTATCATTAAACTCTAGGACTCCCTTGACAGATATTCAAGAAATGTTGAGGTCACCACGTGAAGAATATTAAACTCTTAAGTTTCCACTGGAGAATTATTTTATTTCTTTTGACCAGACAAATGTTTTGCTATAAAAACTGCCCTTAATTCAAGTTCCCTACACTCCAACATGAATGAACATCGGCCCTACGTCAATAAACCTGTGAGTGAGCCGTCCACTCACAGTGACGAGTGTCATCAGAGGTCTGCAATCCATCCTTTAACCCGCTGTGCCATGAGTGTATTCAGAACGGCGCCAAGGAACTGGACTGGACTGGACTGAATCGTGGCGTGCATCTCTAACTCGGGGACGGTTCTGTATTCAATGTCCATGATCTTCTCTTTCAATCCCCCTCCCTTTCAATAAAAGCCGCGTGTGCTGGCCGGCGCATTTCAGACGAAGCCCGGATACTGCCCAATAAACATGGCCGATTCAACACAAAGATCCGAGTGAAATACTTTTTTCTGTGAAAGAGGGGACTTGATGGAAAAATATATTGTATACATTTACAGCAATTCAATATTTTATTTTATTTTCCCCCGTAAAAGAAACAACGCAAGTTTGTGTTCTCATTTTGGTTTTCACAACACAAATTCAAGTTAAGGAATCGGATGATGAATACCCAGGAGAGAGATGGCGTGTTACACAACCTAGTGACACTATTTGTAACTAACTACTTTATGATCCGCTCCAGTGGTCGCATGGTCTAGCGCAGTAATATTCAACCTGGGGCACGCGAAGACAACTTAGGGGACGGCCAGACTGGGCGAGCGACTAAAATATAAAATAGAACACATTGGTTGTAATGAGAGGCGGCCAGACTGGAGCGAGCGAGCGACCCGGTACAGTCTAGTTTACAGGTCGCTAGGCAATATTATTGTATGTTGGTTCATTGAGTGCTGGGAAAACTTCTCATTTTGACATTTTTATTAATATAGATAGGTTTAGAACACTTGCTACTAACGGCCTAATTTAATTGCTAAGATCATAAACCATACCTATAATATGTATATAACTTATATATATGTAAAACTGATATGTTAAAATACTTCAATATTATCAAAGTAGGCCTTTACAAATAAGAATTACCATTAGCATGGAGAGAGGATGATGAAAACCACAACAATAAATCACTTGTCAAAAACCACCCTCAGTTCACTGAGCCAAGATTCGGAGCCTCCTCGTCAACAACTATCGATAGCTATCTCACGCGCTCGCCAGTCTGCCCATCCAGTCGCTTGCGCGATCGCTCGCACGCTTGTCAGTCCGGCCGAACCCTTAGGGTGTAGGTAAAATGTAATATATACAATATATATATATATTTTTTTTTAAATGTGGTGCAATCTATTTTATTACTTTTATTATTTATTACTTTATTTATTATAATAACTTGTATTATGCACCAAGAATGTTGAGGGTACAAAATGTAAAAGACATTACACCCGAGGGCACACGAACAAAAGAGGTTAAGTGCCAGTGGACGCGTGTCAAACTCGTTTAACCAGAAGGGTCACATTTCATTAAGATCAATATTGTCAACTTCTCAAGTAAAAAAAACACTCTATTTCACGAGCGTAATTAATGCACGCGTATAACCCGAGCGGGTACTAGGACGTGGTGAAAAATAAACCGTATTTTAACAACCAAACAATAAAATACTGCATGCATTACCAACAGCAGCGTCCTGTTTTCTAAAACATTTTTTACCAATTATAATTAAGGTGCGGTCGAAGGGAGCACGAGTAATTTTACAGTTTTTATAACATTCAATTTTTTTGGCCAAAATTAATAAAATATTTCTCCAGTAGCAACATAGAGTTTAATTTTCTGCATATGCTAATATCAACAGATCTTGAATATCTGTCAAGGGTGTCCTGGAATTTTGTCAAAACTTTTTAAATAAAGAGAAAAGGTTTTGACAAAATTCCAGGAAACCCTTGACAGATATTCAAGGTCTGTTGATATTAGGATGTGCAGAAAATTAATTCTGTGTTGCTACTAGAGAAATATTTGATTTATTTTGGCCAAAAAATTTCAATTTTATAAAAACTATAAAAATACTTGCGCTCCCTTCGACCGCACCTTAATTATAATGCTATATGGTTTAAATATCACCATAATATAACACGTTAAAAATAAAGTTCAGCCGTTAAGCCCGAAGGAAAGTGTTACAGTCTTAACACGAACATAGTAGTTTGAACAGCAGACCATATTATCATCAATACAGTATTACACAGGATGACAAATAATACATCCGGAATACAAAATATGGTTTTGTTAGGCTAGCTAAGTTTGGGAGTTAAACGTGAAATAAATTTAGTGTATGTTAAGTTAAGCCTAGAATAGGTTTAGCTATTTTAAGTTACCTCAACCTTTCTAAACATTAACAAACATAACCTAAGCTATAGCTAGATTTAGTTACGAGGGCTGTCCGTATCTTAACCTTCGTTGCGATAAAAGTGGAGTGGAGAACTCACGCATGCGCAATTACATCACGTGATGCATTGTCTCTCCCCATGCCACGCGTTCGACCATCTTTTGTTAGTTATAAAATATAATCGTTTTATGGACGGTTAAAGATATGTGCTGTAATCGATGCTCCCGCTAGCTGAGAAATTCACGCTGTCATCCAGTTTTTTTCACGCTGAGGATGTCGGAAAATTAATATAATGTATGGTACAATTTTTATTAGTACAGTGTACGGTACAAACTTTATTAGTATAGTGTACGGTCCAAACTTTATTAGTAAAGTGTACGGTGCAAACTTTATTAGTACAGTGTACGGTCCAAACTTTATTAATACAGTGTACGGTACAAACTTTATTAGTGAAGGATGTGTCTGAGAGTAGTGTAGAAAATGTGTGCATAGGCGAACTGACGTGCAAAATGACGGTGTTCAAGGTCGGCGATCATTGGTGACTGATGAACTTGTTCAAAGTGTTGATCAAAAATTTCGTGAAAGACGTCGCTTCCCAATTTCAAAGCTTTTGTATGATTTTATTCATATTTCTCGAACAGTTCTGTACGAGATCATTACAGGTAGGCTAGGCTACCACAATTCCTGTGCAATATGGGTTCAAAAACTGGGGTGTGGCTGTGTCATGGACACGGCCATGTGTTGTACGTGAATACGTTTATGTAACAGCTGACGATTAAAACCTAAACGAACATCGTAGCTTCTCCGAGTCAAAAGTTATACTTTAATTTAATTTTGGATGTAGAGGAAAGATTCGAAACTACAACACCAAACTGTATCCCCCGATTTTGTTATCATTAGGTTTTTTTGAATTGCCCCCGTATGGTAGCAAATTTAAAGACGTATTCACGTCAAAATGCTTACCGTTGTGAGCAAAATGCAGAGAATGGGATCAGCTTTGACATTCTTGCAGTGTTACAGCAAAGACGGGGAGGAATTTCTTGACCATATCGTTACGGTTGATGAGACGTAGGTTTAATTTGTGAACGTCGAAAGCAAAGAGCAGTCAAAGCAGTGTTCACCATTCACCAAACAAACCCAAAAAGTTCAAACAAAAAGCTGATGCCAAACCGTTTCCTGGGACCGAATGGTACAAGGAGTGCTTTTGACTGACTTCATGGAACCAGGAACCACAATAACAGCAGAAAGGTAGTGTGCAGGGCAATTCAGAACAAAAGGCGAGGTATGCTGACGTCAGGCGTTGTACTCTTTCACGACAACGCGAGGACCCACACAGCTGGATGCACACAAGCGTTGCTGAACCACTTTGGTTGGGAGGTGTCCGACCACCCTCCCTATAGCCCGGACCTGGCTACAAGTGATTATCACCTCTTCACCCACATTACAACTTGATTGGGACCGTAGCGCTTCAATAACAATGAAGAGTTGAAGGATGGATGGAGTCCAATCATGGCTGAGCTCTCAGGCAGAAACCTTATTTGATGCAGGGGTACAAAACCTCGTACCCCGGTACGTTAAGTGTTTTAATTCAGGGGGTGAGCATGTTGAGAAGTAGCCTAGACCTATTGGTATTTTGTGTGTGTGTGTGTATATATATATATATATATTTTTTTCCATTGCTTGTCTTCTTAAGAGCCCACCGGAGGGTGATATCCGAATAGCCTACATATTATTCTATACTGGGTTAAAATTTGTTAAGGAAATTTAATCTAAATAAAATGTGGCACAATCTACTTCTCAATACACATGGTTTGACACAATCACACATACTTTCTCATTTAATATATATTACAGCTTGAAACATAATTTAAAAAAAAAATATTTATCAGTAAGCAAACCTAAAATAAATTTTACACCGAAAAACAAGTATAATTTTAAACTAAACACTCTTCAAATATATATTCTAAACAAAATTGTTATAGTCAATTAAAAAAAGTATTATTAATCAAATTTTCAAAAATCAGTTCTCAGTAAACTACCCTTGAATTAAATTTTCTCCAGTTAAACAAAAATACATTTAAAATACTCCTTTGATATTTATTTCAAACAAAATATTTACTACTGTTTTTCTCTATTTGTCAATCTATAAACAACCCTTAAATTTAGTGCCAAAATTCAAATTACGAGATCTCCCCGAGACCATATAACATCCAAATTTCAAGTTTGAACAAAATTCATGAAACTATCTCGACTGTAGCCCTAAGTAGACAGTATTTTATGAGCTATTTTCAGAATTGTGGGCCATTAACAAAAACTTTAAAATGCATCATAATCTCGATATAGAAAATTATCACCGAGAAATTAAAAACAAACAAAACAATCAGCTGCATTTGTCTCTACAAGATTATGCAAAGGAGCTTAACAAGTCGTTGACCTAAGATCCGAACTAACTACGTCGAACCCAGCCTGAAACCCTGAGCAATCCCATTAACAATCGATGGGACTTCTCAACTAAATTAAATATATAATTTTTGAGAAATAAATCAAATGAAATTAGTAAAATAAATTTAATTTAATCCAGCTTGCTAAAAAGTGGTTATATAATAATTAATAAACAGTAAAAATGTACATAACGGCCAACAAAGTAGTTTACAATATTGAAAAGTTATACAGAACACATATTTGTCAAAGAGCCCTTGTTAGGTTACAAACATATTAAAACATGATAAAACGATAATGATATGCTCTTATTAATCAAAATACATATCACAATATTATATTATATAAGTTTTTAGAACAATCCAAAAATACCTTAATAATAATAATTATTATTATTAAATAAGTTATTAATTATTATAAATAAATTGTTAATTTTTAAATATTGTAAATTGCTGTGTTTCCCTTTATGTATATTTTGACTGAGCGTTAAATATTATTATATGACCACTTATTAACAAGCTTGATTCTATTCAATTTATTTTGATACTTTCATTAGATTGATTCCTCTCAACATTATACAATCTCTTCTGATTAAACTTAAAGAAAAAAAAAGTTTCATAAATTAAATATAGATTTTTTTTTAAACATTTAGCCACGAAACTCCAATCCAATGCGCGGCAATGCTCTCTCTCTACCTCTGGAACTATCCAGGAACAATCCCGTGGTCAATGTGGACTCATCGACTACTTGGAACTGCCCATATCACGTAGCTTCTGATTCGGTCTCATGCCTCCCCTCGTACAAGAATTAAAGGCAGGTTTAAAGATAGAACTGCGTATAAAACATCCCTTCAACTATGAATGAAGAATTACCCTGAGCAAGAGACAGTTCAAAGACAGACAATTAGAATAAAGAAATATTATTTTTAGAAACAAAGTGCGGGGCATTCAGCTTGTTTGACATTTCGACGTGCGGAGTGCTTTTATCTAGATACTTATCTTTCTTATAGAAAAATACAATGAAACATATTCGCTTTAGTTCTTCTTTATTTTTCTTCCGAGTGCCGCCACCCATGAAAAATAACACCGGCAAGTCGAATGTCGCTGTTTCTCTCGCTCTCGATTTGAGCAAGGAATAAATCAGAGCCTGTTTAGTTTTACTAAGTTAAGATAAAGTATCTTAAGTAAATGAGAATAGGCTCTAAAGGATTTTAATTATTTTTATTTTTATTATAAAGCGTATAATCCGAACGGGTAGTAAGACGCGGTGCTAAATAATAATAGTTATTATTATTTTTATTAAATTTCACTCATTTAAAGAGGAAGCATCATCAATGAATAGCTGAATAGCGCATTGAACTTGAAAGTAATAATATGGGTTTTATATATTTTTTGTAATCTCTTACAAATGCTTTCTCTTCTAATGAATTAATTGTTCGACCAATTTTCTTCAATGATTGTGTGTTTTTTAAATCTACATATAGCCTTTTTTTAATTAATATTAATGCATAAATATCAAAACTGTGAGTACTTTTCTTTGAGAAACACACATAATTTATTTTTATTTATTTAGCACCGCGTCTTGCTAACCGTTCGGGTTATACGCTTAAGTACTATTTACGCTAATGGGTTAGGAATTTGGAAGGTTGAATATAGAGGAAGTGAACCCGCATTTGCGTGTAGGGAGAGTGGAAAACCATTTTGAAAAACCCCTCCCAGTTCACCCGACCAAGATTCTAACCTCGATCTCCCCGTCCTCGGCAGTCTAGCTCAACACGAATAGCGCGTTAGCTAACTACTCCACCGAGGTGGGTGACACGCATAAAGCTTTCATCGGTGATCGCATGGTCTAACGCGTCACTCTCGTGTTAAACCGGATTGCTGGTGATGGGGAGATTAAGGTTCGAATCCTGGTCAGCTGTACTGGAGGTGGTTTCTCCTATAATGTTTCTCGCTCTCCCTCCACGCAAATACGGATACATTTCCCTTTTCCATTAGCATAGTTAATGTATGGGTATAATGTGAACGGGTACTAAGACGTTTAAGGGGGGTAGGAGGACAACATACATAATAGGCTGGTTATTTTTTTCAAGTTTTTTTAAATTTTCTTGTATTAAGATATTTAAAATATCAATTACTATCCGAAAACTTAAAGATGGCGTCCACATATTTTTTTTCTTTTGGAATTTTCTCTACTGTATACAGGGTTCATCCTGTATTCCTAATATTTTCGTAGGTATCATTAAATGTCAGAATAATAGTGAGTTTTTTTACATCCACTTCCGTTTCCAGCCTGTGGCCTGCTAGCCTGTCGTAGCTTCATATGCCTTATCTAACTTAAGACTAGGACAGACGCAACATCCAGTCCCTGGCTGTTAATTCATCACTGTGAAAGGGAAAACCGACTTTTCACGAATGATAAATTTCTCGGCCATGCAGGGAATCAAACCCAGGACCCTTAGCTCAGTAGAGAGACACGCTACCGAGTGAGCTAATGTGTCGGATAATAATATTGAGTGATCCAGAACATGTGCATGCTAAACTTGAAATAGTAACCGTTTCATGGTGTAGAGGTCAGAGGTTTAAAGCTCCTGGCTGTTGGCTTAGAGATCCCGGGTTCGATTCACAGCTAATACTTGCGGGGTTTTCTAGAAAGGGAAATATTTACTATGGTCACCAAGGTTTGGTTAATTAGGCTAAAGTAAGGCTAATGGCTTCCTTGACTCCAACCCATCATAATCACTATCATCCCATCATCCCATAGAGACACGGAAACCGAAAAGGATGTACGATTAGTACATTCGGGTGAAAAAATAAATAAGTATAGTTTTATCTTTTGTAAATAATTGTCAAAATCTTAAATTTACCCCGCCTAACAGACGTCTGCTAAGTTGTACATTTAAAAAAACAATTCATAATTCAAATAACAATAGTTATTTGAGGTATTAATATAAAAAACCTTAAGTCCAGTCTTGGTGAATAATAATTATTGAAATAATAATACAAATATTATAATTTCTTGAAACGCCTACATAATAGATTTCCTTTATGAGGTTAATAAACATAAATGAATAATAGAACATAAGATATTGCATTCTAGTCGAAGGAATGGCTCTGGCCAAAAAAGTCTTTCCAGAGTTATTGTTGAAAAAAATTGTTAACTTAAGAGAAACATATATATATATATATAAAACTTTAAAAGAAAATAACATGAAGTCGTGAAATTGTAGTGTAAAGGTTCATAAAAATATGGGTCTGCGTAGGGAGGTCGAAGCTGTGTGGAGATTAAAACTTTGAAAAATCGTTTATATCACCTCGAAGCTGTTCTGGGAGGTCGTCTCGTCGAACCTGTGAGTTGGTCCAAAACTCACTTAGTCTAAGAATCGTCGTTGCGGAGGTCTACCAAGGGTCTAAAGTTGTCGTCGCGTCTCTGGTAGTCATTTTGATGAACACTTGAAAGATTATTTTTAACTCAGATGTTAAAATTCAATTTTCGCGCCATTGGAAATAATTATGTCCTCCCCCTACAAGACGCCTGTCCCGCCTCCCAACAGTTCTCGTAGAGGCCCCCTAAAATCTCGCGGGTATGGTGGTATTTTAAGTTCGAAATTTGAAATATTTGTCTAGAAATATGAGAAATGATGGTAGAAACATTGAATATCCAGGCGGTAAAAAATAATAATTAAGAAGATTGATAAAATTTGAAACTATAACTAAATGGATGTAGAATCTGATATCCGACATTTTGTTGGCGTTAACATGTGAGCATTGTTTGTAAACAAACTCCATTTCTTCTTTTTTTTTTTTCCTCGCGGGCCCTTTAAAATTGAAAATGCATGAGATTGGATGACGTGGCTGTGTGTCGCCACAGTTCCAACTTTCCCCTCTGGAAATAGTCCATTTATATCTTCTTCGTGTCGCGTCAGCCATTATGGTTCTCGCAGGAATTCGTTGTTAAAGACGTTATAAATTAAATAACAGCTGATCAGCCTTGTTTTAAATGTGGAAGGAATATTTTGACTAAAATCAGGCAAATAAGTATATTTCTTGTTGGTCTGATAAAGTGTTGATATAATATATGGTGCTTTCTTCGACGCAATTCAATGTCCGTTGAAAACAATAAGTTTAAAAATGAATACAACAAGAATTAATTAAAAGTAGTAAGGCATCTGACCGCATGGCGTGCTAGTCACGTCAAAATAAGATACACAATTAAGAATAAATTAAAACTAAATAAAATATAAACCTGCAGAATTAAGATTCTTACATCACTTCGGTGGCCGCATGGCCTAAGATGCTACTATCGCAACTAAACTAAACTACCTATGACGAGGAGATCGTGGTTTGATCCCAGTCAGGTGAGCTGAGGGTGTTTTTTACTAAATGGTTTTCCATCCTCTCTACACGCAAATTTTGGTACACTTCATATAGAGTCAACCTTCCTTATCCTTAAACCATTAACTTAATTAGTATACAAGCTTATAACCTGAACGCGTAGTAATACACTGTGCTATATATATATATATATATATATATATATATATATACTCACTATTTTACTGATAAGTTAATTTATTGATAATTTAAAATGTCGCACTTTTATAATATTTATACTCTATCTTCTCTAATTAAATATATATATTTAAATTATTTATACTTGATCTTCTCTAAGTAAATATATATATATATATTTATATCAAAACTGACTATAACCTGAACAGGTAGTAAGACGCGGTGGTAAAAAAAAAATATATATATATATAAACTTTTTTGGTCAAAGTAAATAAAATGGTGTTACTGTATAAACATAGAGTTTAATATTCTTCACACCCGCCTCGGTGGCGTAGTTGGCTAACGCGCTAGTCGTGTTGAGCTCGACCGCCGAGGACGGGGAGATCGAGGTTCGAATCTCGGTCGGGTGAACTGGGGGTGGTTTTTCCTAAATGGTTTTCCACTCTCCCTCCACGCAAATGCGGGTTCACTTCCTCTAAATTCAACCCTCCCAATTCCTAATCCATTAGCGTAATTAGTACTTAAGCGTATAACCCGAACGGGTAGTAAGACGCGGTGCTAAATATATATAATATTCTTTACATGATGGTATCGACAGTTCCTGAATATCCATCATTAGCACAGCGCCAGTAGACGAGAAACTTTTTAAATTAAGAGAAAAAGTTGTCATTAAATTCCAGGACACCTGTCGAGGTCATCGTAAAAATAACCGGCCCCATGGTGTAGTGGCTATGAGCCTAGGAGTCCCGGTTTCGATTTCCAGCCAGTATTTTTACCGAAAGGACCCCAAGAGTCCACTAGGATTTGGTTCATTAGGCTTAAGTTGGGTTAAGAGTTTCCACTGGTTCCAAACCCCCATCACTATCATCTCATCGGGACATGGAAAGAGCCTCCACAGAAAGGATGTACGATTTGTACATTCGGGTGTCCCCTGGCCAACGGTACATTAGTACCGGCTAATCTTTACGCAACTAGGTTACGAGGGGTGTAACCCATACACACTATATTATTAGTGTTATTATTGTCGTGAAAATTAAATTCTATGTTTATAATGGAGCAATAGTTTATTTATTTTGGCTCAAAAAATAAGTTTTTCTATAAAAACAGCAAAATACACTGCCCTTGACTCGCGCACCCTACACTCCCACGTTAACTACCTATGCTCTTAAATCTAAGTAGACGAGTGTAGTTAATTGCCTCGACGGTTATGAAGTGCTCGGCTAAGAGAGTCTAATTGTATCACCGCATCGAAGCAGAGTTGGGGGGGTTACTAGAGAGATAACTGCGCAACATCCCTGTATCTAGGAAGCGCTGCTTCAACTGGTGAGTTGGCTTCATTTCCTTGACAACAATCCCGAGGAAACAAAAATAGCTCTACTGGATGGATTGTGAACTAGCTCTAAAAATAATATTACATTTTAAGAGGACTTTGTACCCTCTCACAGAAACCGAATTACCGCGCTTTTAGCCGTGAGATAGAATGAAATGCAGCACGCATAGTACTCTTGTGCGAAGGGGTAGGCTATGCCTCAAGGGGTCGCTTTTGGGCAAATCTCCGCAACTATTTCAGATAAGAAATAACTGTGCAAAGTTTTAGTACTATTAAAAATAAAAAATCTTTTATTTGAAATACATTTTTATAGAACCAATAGTTTCTTATCTATAAACAAATATATATTCTTTATAGAGGTCTTTGAAAATTGAGATTGATTGTTATGTTCTTTGGTAAACAGAGATATTGATTGTTATGTTCTTTGGTGGACAGAGATGTTCCTCTCTTCTCAATTTTTCTATGAGTTTTTATTATTTCATTCATACTCTTTGGTGGAGTGTTTGTGCAACATTGTGTATTATTTCTTTTCACAAATCTTACTTTTTTAGTTAATGTATCTATTTTAATATAAAAGAGAGAGAAAATCTGTGCAGTGCACCGTAGCATTTATTTCTTTTTGAGATTGAAGATATGTTGAATGGATGTCCACCATAGTTTCAGGCACCGCATGGGCCAACACTTTCTGTGTCTTAGGTACAGCCATTCCAGTGACTATTCCAAATAAACCAATATTGTATCTCCCTGCTACATATATATATCATTAACTTAATGTGACTTTAATTTGTTGATTTGTTTCAGATTATTTTATCTTCTAACAAAAAGTACTGTAAAACGTCACTTTATAGATGAGGGGTTGCAAAAGTTGTTCTGAAATGTGGTTTCTGCTCTGTGAGGTTTTCGTGAAAACTGAAAAGGTATTTCTAGCAGTTAAACAACGTTACAAAGGAAAGAAACATTATGAACATGTAAAACATAAACTCAATCCTGATCATTGGAAGTTAAATGTCACATTGTTGAATTTATTGAAGCATGGTAAAATAGTAAATATTGTCTTAACATAATACATTAATTTGTGACTACTTATTTTCATATTTATATCAGATCCGTTTTTAGACAAATTTCAAAGTTTGTTTAGAGTGGCCTTAATACTTATGTATTTAAGTTTATATTAAGAATACACAGTAGACTTTTTTATGGGAAATTTAGCAATTTATGTTATGCACTTATACACGTGTTTTTGGAAATAAAAAATAATCTGGATTCAGTTTTTTTGTTTTAAAAAATATTTACCTTATATAGGCCCTACTATTATTTTGTATTTTACCGATTATAAAGGAGCGATTTCAGTCGAAATCGTTAGCACCACTTTCGTACCCTTATTTGACTGTGTGTGAGAGAGAGAGAGAGGTAGAGAGAAAGTAAAGTTCCCTTAGTGTGTATGTTTCCTGCATTCATATCCATCATGTGACAAAATTGGTCAATAATTGGATCAAGCGTTCAAGCACTATACAAGTGTAGCGATGTACAGTCAAGCAGTATGCAAAATAAAAAATGTAATAACATTAAAAAAGTTAATTTTCTAGAATAAAATTAATATAAATTATTTTCACTGTCACACTTCTCCATAGTTTGTATTAAAAAATATGACGTATCTTTATGGAAATGATAACACATTAGCTCCATTAGCTTTAGAGCAGTTATCCTATTTTCATACAATTAGGTGTTATAACAATATGTAAACATAAAAACTATCTTACTACCCACATCGGTGGTTGCATGGGCCAAGGTGCCATTCTCGCAATAGACTGGATTGCTAGGGCCAGGGTTTGAATTCCGGCCGTGTGTACTGAGGGTGTCATTTCCTAAAGAGACTTACACTCTTCCTCCACGCAAATTCGGGTACACTTCTTCTTTCTAAGTTCTACTTTCCTAATCCCTAAACCATTAGTGTAGGCCTAAGTGTGCGAATAGTAGTATGGGGTGAACACAAACATAATGTTATGGCTACAATGACTAAAAAAATACAGTCATTTGTAGGTTCAGTTGATAAGCTGGGATAGATGGAGATTGTCGCCGGTACTAACCACATCAAAAACATCAACCACCCACGCGGTTCTACATCGCAAGAATATTTGTATCACTACGCTTGACTATTAAGAACACTATTTCTGTGCTTCGTATGTAAACAACTTACTGTTTTAAAAAAAACTATGTTACTTCAATTGATTGTATTAAATATAAAGGAACATTCAACAAAACCAACCGACTATACAGATTAGTGCAGACTGAAAGCGAGTTAGTGCAGTTCTAAGCGAGTTTATAACGGCATATGGTAAATAATAATACTTAGCACCGCGTCTTACTACCCATTCGGGTTATACGCTTAAGTACTAATTACGCTAATGGGTTAGGAATTAGGAAGGTTGAATATTGAGGTAGTGAACCCGCATTTGTATGGAGGTAGAGTGGAAAACCATTTAGGGGAAACCACCCCCAGTTCACCCGAGAGAGATTCGAACCTCAATCTCCCCGTCCTCGGCAGTCTAGCCCAACACGAAACTAGCGCGTTAGCTGACTACGCCACCGAGGCGGGTCGTATGATAACAGGAGGGTTTTTGGAGTGTCTTTACCAAATAACAAATTGAACCGCAGGACAATAAAACTGTCACTCAGTCACAAACATTTTACAGTCATTCAACAGTGCTGTGAACTTTAATATCCTTGACACTCCTTTAAAATAATTAAGACTTTCCAAGTTGTGGGTAGTTCCACTGAGTTACATAAATAACAAGAAACCAAAATAATTTATTTACACCACAACAAAAGTGTATCAGGCAAAAATACAAGGTCAAAAACTATAATGGAATATAAATATGTATTATAAAGAAAACTTAAGATTACCGAAATAAATTTAGAAACTTATTAGTAAATATGACTTATAGTATAGATAATAACGTATGATTTTACATTAATAATAATATATCTATTCAGGCTAATAACTTTGTATACCAATAGCCATAGCAGCTTTACATTAAACAAAAACATTTATTAATAAATACTCAAAATTTATATTGAATAAATATTTTGATTTATTAGTAAACAGGAAATTATAGTGTACTCATTGTATTTATTAACATTTGGAAGAAAGATCTGATTAGTATTTTTAACATTTAAAGTATTTTATTTTTTATATCTAAAGAATTATTTAGAATAAAGACAAATTTTTAATAAAAAATGTATAAAACAATATAAATTGAAATAAAAAGACAATAAAAATTAAATAATTTTGTAATGAAAGTAATTTGGCAATCTAAACGAGAGCAGATAAAAGCAAGTTTTTTAGGATGGCCTGTAGCAGAAAGACTCCCATAAAAAAATACATTGTGCTATCCTTCGCCAGTTTATCAACTGAACCTGCAAATGAATATAGCAGAGGAATTTGAATCATATTCATAAAATTAATGCTTGCATTTACATGAAATAAACGAATTGGTGGTTTTCCACGGTGTGTGTATCAAATTTGCACGAAATGACTCCATTAGTTGAACACGAGGGAACATACTCGACTAAAACAGCCCATTACATAATTCGTTGTTCTGTTTGTTGAAAGACTAGGAAACGGCTAAGAGAAGCTATCCGGGACTCTCGGTGTACACAGGCCTCTTAAAGGAGAGAGGAAGAGGAAGAAGATCGTTAAAATGGGGGAAGAAGTTCCGAGGGTTGAAATGGAGAGACATTGTTGTNGGGGGGGGGGGGGGGGGGAGGTAATAAAACAGGGCGGATATTTGTGCCGAGAGAGAAAATTGACTACTCAAGTAATGCATTGCTTCACGGTCGACATGGCGCTTAATCTAACTACGGACCGCCCTTGTGCGCGACTTGAGGTGAATAAGATGACTATTTACATTGGTATTGTTATTAGATCATTGTTCATGGATACATGTTTGGGTTTTAGGAAGACATTAATTGATCTTTGGAGCCGATTAAAACTATCATAATGACGTGTCTGGGCTACATCAAACTTTGCGGAAAAATTAGTCAGTACTAATGTAACGTTGACCAGGGGACGCCCGAACGTACTAATCGTACATCCTTTCAATGGAGGCTCCTTCCATGTCTCGATGAGAAGGTGATGTTAATAAATATTATAGGATAAAGCAAATTAAGATCTTAAGCCTAATTAACCAAACGCTTACGGTAGCCATGGGAATCATTCCCCTATACCAGCCGGTAGTCGAAATCGGGACGTCCAGGTCCGCAGCCAGGGGCTCTGACAACTATAGCACGAGACCGGTAGCAATAATTATTTGAGTCTGAGTTCCTTCTACCAGCCAGCTACAGTAGCCCCATGGCTTCTTTGGTGCTGACTGATAGTTCACAGCTGACTTCTGACAGTCAACATTTAGATATATTCCTAAATTTTGACTGTCAGAAATGACAGCAGCTAAACACATGTTTTTTTGCAGATCATATGGTTCGGCGTAGGGATACATAATTTGGTCCGGTAGATTTTCAAAGCCGTCAGCTGTGAGCTGTCAGTCAGCACCAAAGAAACCATGGGGCTACTGTACTATAACGATCCAGGTAAGAATTGTGGTGTTTTAATATTTAGTGTGTACAATCTATACAGAGGTCGGCAACCGGTCAATCTTGAGGCAATTATTTTCAGTCGAGGGTGTAAAAAACTACATCGTCATTAAAAGTCAATCCGTATGCAATTCTTTTTAAACTCGTAAATATACCAAGTACGTTCAAACAATATTAGAGTGTGATCAAGATTACCTTGATCGGTCATAATGTTCTAAGACATTTAAATAGTTATTATGAAAATGTACATTTTATGTATGCTATATTTTGTTCTATATAATGGTGGGGACAAAAGTATTTTAGGACGAGTGTGGCTCGAGCATTGATCTCTATAATATAACTGGATGGATATAGGCCTACACATACACATTGGCAAGGACAAAAGCGTGACGTTCATGTATAACGTCTGCTACACAGAAGAGGGGACAGATTTAACGGTTTCTTTCAATGTTCTTATGCGAAAACATGTCTCTGATGAATAAAAGTGTTATTGTTTGAAAATAGTGAAGTATTATACCACACTCTCCTGAAGAAACATTTGCACTAAAGAATATATACTCCAGTTTTACAGGTAATACTGTACAAATACGAATAAAATCTTTAACATATTTAAATATGTAGCTATCATTCATGTTGTTTACATTCTGCCAAGACTACACTTATATTTAAAGTTGGTTATTAGCTTGTATTTTGGTTTCATAAACCATATATTGAAAGTTCGATAAATATAATGAATAAGGTATCTTCAAACTTGATTAAATTTGTTTGAATGACAAACTTTGTGTAGTTGCCATACTATCACTTAGGTTATAGTCTTGTAGAAAGTATTATTAAATTACCCTTTTTTAAAAAAAAAAAGATGGCTTTAATCTTGTATATTGCTTTAAGAAACCATATTATGTTGAAAGTTCGATAACTATAATGAAACAAGTTAGCTAAAAACTGTATTACATTTGTTTGAATGACATACTTTGTGTAGAAATCTTACGTTCAAATGATAATTTAGGTTATAGGCTTGTAGGAAGTACGGTATCTACTAAACCCTGATTTTAGCAAAAACCCCAATCTGTAAGGCTTTATTTCGTACCAGAATACCATCCTATATATAATATTTTTGTAGGATGAACGGCCATTTAAAACGGAAGTAGAAATTTCCTTCTGGAAGGTCTTTTATCCTACCTAAACACAATTATAGGGTAGGATTCTGGTACAAGATAAAGCCTTACAAGCAAGCTTCCTTCAAAAATCATCGTATATATTAGGCTACATCAACTTATTTAAAGAATAAACTAGCCAGCTTCAAACTTTTTTATGTTCTTCAAATCTTTTACTAACATATTTTTTTCATTTAACTAATCACACATTGATTTATCTCATTGCCTTGTATGGGCGTAAGAGAGAAAGAGATACCCGAAAGTTTTCTTCTCTCTTAGACAATGGTATGCAGACGACAGCTCAAAAATTTCAGCCACAGATGTCCATCCAGTTATATTATAGAGATCAATGTGCTCGAGTGACGAAGCAAATATATGAAGATAGAGTGTGTGAATCAAAAGGAAGGGGTGGACCATCCATATAAGACGTGGCTAAATGTTGTAGATGAATATATGAAAAAGAGAAACATTAAGAGTCTTAAGAATAAAATATCATGTATGACTCGGTGTACGGATGTTGTTGATGCGAAGGGAGTATACAAGGATAGGGCAGTGTGCAGGAAGTTGGTGAGTATGGATTAAGTACGAAGTTGTTTTTTGATCTATATGCATTGTTTCTTGCCAACCTCGTAAGGGAACGGCGTGATTAGGTATTGTATTGTATTGTATTGTATTGTATTGTATTGTAAGATGTGCGGACGAGATCAAAACAAAAGTAGAGTGTAGAAACTATGGGTGATCACGGGATTCTTCATAGGGTACGTTTATAATGCATCCTCGCTGAGCTGTGCTCATGCATGTTTGGCGATGGTGAAACAAAACCAGTCATCTTTGTTGGTGCGTTTAACCTGCAGTAGCACTGCTCTCCATCAAGCATACTTATACGAATAAATGTTTTTGGCAAAAAAATAACAAAAAGGTTTTTTTACGGACTCGAAATACAATTGGGGAAGAGAGTTTTGTGGGTTGACCACTAAAAACTTCACTAAGTGTGAACAACCTTATCTAGTTTTAGTTAAAAAAGTAATTGCAATATTCTGTAATATTTTAATAATTAATAATTATACAAAAAATTTGAAAGACAGACTACAATATTAGAAAAGCGAAAAACGTAAATTAAAGAAGGTTTCCTGTTAACAAAATCAAGTAAATTTGTGTGTATCTCAAACTTTGTAAAACATGTTGTCAATATTATGTTGATGCTCGGTCACGTTTTAAGTTCTTTTAATAAATTCAACATTTGAAAACATGCTAACTATATTTCACAATAAATTAAGAGCAAGTATTATATTCTAGCTTGGAATTAAGATCACAGTTATTTTTTCAAATTTAATGAGAATGTAAATTACAAATATCATTCGTCAATAATTTGTACTTAGCATTAATAACTTTTATAGCACACAATTTATTCAAGTAATTTGATTCGATTCTTCGAATAATATAACTGACGTAAGAAATTAAGAGGGAAGTATTGATTGTGGTTGACAAAATAAAATCAACCCAGTTGTGAAAAAACTACAAAGCTTCAACAGAACAGGATTTGTTGGAATAGTTTATGGGAACTCACGCTAGCTACAGCTGTACACCTAATTTCATTGCTGATGGAACTGCATGCTTACTACTGAGCAACAGCGTTGTCATTCTTTTGTTTTCCGTTATCAGTCTCCCTTCAAATGTATATCAAATTTGGCAATGCTGGGCTGTCGTTGTCAGTAGTTGGTGCTTCTTCCTCCAGCACAGTCGTAAAGTGACAGTAGTCTGAGTCTCGTGTTCCTAATAGCTAACTCAAAAACATTAACTAAATAAACACTCATATTTTATTAGTACTCAGTGTAGAAAAATATTTGTTATTGATCACGTTAAGATTTTGTGTGGATGTTTTGGTTGTGTGTTTTGTATTTTTGCCGTTAAGGTTGTTAAATTATAGTTGTATGTGCATATTAATATATTTATTTGAATAATAGAGTATTGTTAACAGTTAAAATATAACACAAATTATGGAATATCCTGCTTATTACAAACAATTACATTCCAAGAGGGAAATATTAGGTAATAAAGGAAGGGCAATGGTGTTAAGAGTCTACACCTATTTTCATTAAGACGGAACTTGTTCAGTAAATCAAGCGTTAATGCAAACTACAGAAGCTACAGGTGTGTCTTATAAGTTAGAAATCTCTATTAAACAAGAATTCAAAACTAAGGGAAAGTTACTGACACCAATCAAAAAAGTAAATAACTGCACTCAAATGAAGCGTTTGGATAAATATGACACTTTTACTCAAGCAGTAATTCGCAGAAAGGTGCATTCACTTTACAGTAACAATATTACCTTCCATAGAGAAAATGAAAGCTTTGATTGATATTGATAGTGACCTTCTGATTAAGAACAAGTAAGAATGTAATTTATAGCATAATTACGTGGTGAATAGGAAAAGTTAATAAACTTCAATCTTGAAAAAAATACTATTGTGGAAATAGTAAATGTTTCTAGAAAAGGCTGTACACCGATAGGAAATGTTTTTGCCTGTCAATTGAACCCCCCTCCCCCAACCTCCACATGCCGCATTGTTTTCAAAAAGGGATTTCCAAGTAAACCCTACCCCCCTCACTTCCAAACAACCGAAAGCTAGAAAGTTTGGCAACCGGTAACAGAGAGAGAGAGCGAAGATAATCTTTTCTCCATAAGACCTGCAGTTCCCTCAGCTATGAAATTAGGTGTAGTAGGACTGTTCTCGTGACGTCACCGCAGAAGCATGCAGGCCCATTAGCTTTCGTAGGACCCGTATGAACGCGGAGAAAGACACTAATCTCATCTTATCCCGTCGACCTCGGTGGTTTTTGGGTAAAGTGCTCGCTTCAGGACTCGATGTTCGTGGGTTCAAACCCAGATGGGGTCATCTAGTTTGTCTTGAGCGATACACAACTCCGTAGCACAACTTTCTTTGGAGGGTAAGTAAAGCCGTCGGTTTCATGTTGATTGTGGCAAGTAAAATAACCCCGGAAGGTAGGTGAGAATACCTTTCCCTGCAGAATTGATAGGCCCTTTCGCTCTTGCTCATAGAAAATCTCGTGTGCTAATATAATCAGTCGGTTTAGAAAGTGCACGTTAAATACTTCAAATAAATAACATATTGTCCTATTTGTAGGGGAGAAAGGAGGGGGTTCAAATCTCGACCACGTCTACTGAGGTTTTTTCACCTTTCCAAATTGTTTCCCACTCTCCCTCCAGGCAGACGGGTGGTAGGACATGGATACCTAGTTTTATTAATACTCGTCCGGGCTATCCACATTTTAATCAAGCTGATGAGGGTAATAATGAGAAAAGTAGAATTTAGAGCAAATGTACGCGCCTGGAGAGAGATTGGAAAACCATCAAGGACAATAATGACTCTCAGTTCATTCGGATGGGATTCAAAGCCTGACTCCTTCGTCACCAATAAATCAGATTATATGAGCTTGACGTTTATTCCACGTGCTCATCGTTGTGGGTAGTACAAATTACATGAATGTAAAACGTGTCTGCTTCTGATGGTTTTCTTTTGTCATTGAAAACAGTCGGGACACTCTCGATTACAGTCAGTGAATGTTCGGAACAACCACGAGTTCATTCACAAATACTTATCAAGACCCCGACCCACTGAGCTTCGTGGACGGCTGCATATGATTAGGCAGTGGTCGACTTATCAAAGGTTCCGTGATCATTCATCTTTTCTCCACTTCACTTTTATATTTTTTTTCTATACATTTTTTACCTTTTTTAGCTCTGGGTCTTATTATTTTATTACTACTAGCTTTTTCCCGCGGCTTCGCTCGCGTTAATGTAGATTTTATCAATAAATTCAGGTTGTAGATTGACACAGGAAGTATGACA
>CABFWO010007851.1:0-22033 GCA_902155825.1 Timema genevievae | reverse complement strand
TCATTGGCACGTTCACCTCCAATAGTTGGAGGGGCCCCACTGGCTTCGCTAGGTTGAATACTTGTTGCGGCCACCTCCCCGGTAACTCGGGAGGTCACGCCAGCCTTGTTGTTGGGCCGATTCGTTACCCGAAGGTGATTCTTGCTGGGTTTGGTCAGCGGAATACTCACCTCTTGTAGTTGGAGGGACCCCGCTGTCTTCACCCGGTTGGCTGGTTCTTACGCTCACCTCCCCGGTAATTTGGAAGGTCAATCCAGTCCTGTTGGCCCTGGAATGCGCCGATTCATCACCTAAAACCAACTCGTGCTTGCTTTGGCCGGTGGCACGCTCGATTCCAGAAGTTGGAGTGGCCCCGCTGGCTTCGGCCTCGACTTCAGGCTTGTTGCCCCTCGAGAGGGCAGCTGCTGCTAAAGCTCTGGCCTTCGGGCTTGTGGTGGACCATTTGCCACCCGGCACGAGCTCCTTCCTGACCGAAGGAGCCATTAGTCCCCGCAAACGGAAACCTTCGACTCCTCCTGCCAAGACGGGCTGCACAAGCTTGCCGCTGAGGGCGTATCCCCCAACGCTTGCCGCCAACTTCTTCCTTCTCGGGGCCCGGGATTCTTCAGCGCCACATCCGGTGGTCTTCTCCCGACCCCGACGCCTATTCCTTTCTTCGTCTTCACCGTAGGCTCCATCGTAGGACGTAGACTAGCACACGCTCAAAACGCTCAAAAGCAAAGAATATTCAAGGGAGGCAGGACGACACCTTGCATTCCTATCCTAGTGAGACAGAAATTATGATAGAATTTATAGGAAATATACCCGCATTTGTTTGGAGAGAGATTGAGAAACAATTTACATTTAGAAAAACACCCTTGGTACATCCACCTGAAATTTAAACCCCATCCTCCATGTTCTCGGAAAAACAAACTAATAGTATTAGATGATTAGGTCCACGTGTCCACCAACACGGGAATGCCATTTGTAATACCTCTATTAAAGGAAGCCTACAATATGGTTTATTATCATTTGATGTGTTGCGTTGATTTTTACAAAAAACTAATATTATGTGTTTATATGTCTTGTAATAATATAGTTCACAGTAGAATTATTAAATTACCAACCCAATTATTATAAATGTTTAACTAAGTACCTTGGAGCTATAGGTGCCAGGTCCCTCTTTAACTTTTTTTTTACATTTTTAATCATGGTTTTATCTTTCTTTTTATTCTATGAAATTTAAAACCCGCCTCAGTGGCGTAGTTAGCTAACGCGCCAGTCGTGTTGAGCTAGACCACCGAGGATGGGGAGATTGAGGCTCGAATCTCGGCTGGGTGAACTGGGTGGTTTTCCTAAATAGTTTTCCACTATCCCTCCACGCAAATGTGGGCTCGCTTCTTCTAAATTCAACCTTCCCCATTCCTAATCCATTAGTGTAATTAGTACTTAAGCGTATAAACCGAACGGCTAGTAGGACGCGGTGCTAAAACAATTAAATCAAAATTATAAGATTTAAAAAAACATGAATATAAATTGAAGCACCATTCTCTACACGCAGTTATACAGTATTCAGTCAAGATTATTCATTGCTCGCTCCCGACGTCATGCGAGGACTGTATCAATGCTCTAGTGACTGAATAAAGACGCTGACGTGGGCCAACTTTGAGAAACCCTCTCAGAGAAGCTACACTCAGTGTGAGATGTATATAAAGTTAAATGCACCCTTTCATTCCGGCACGAGCTTTTCAGTAGCTATTGGAGCCAGTCTGCGTGGGCCCTCTATACGATAAAGATTGTCTACATTTTATTGGCTTTTATGTGTTTGTGTTTAGGTATGTGTTAAGACCCAAGAATAAAGATGACGCAGGAAAATGATTAATTAAAATGGATAAAGTAGAATAGTAATTAAAAACTTGGTTTAATTCACTAAAACTGCAAGAAAAACTTGAAACTAAATGGTTAGGAGCTAATCAGTCTAATTACTTTACATTTATGCAGGTGGCTGGCAAGAAAATATAACTTGTTCTAATGCTTGGTTTGGTAAACAAGAGTGGTTGACTGTGGATGCAGAAAAACAGAGCTTTTTTTATTGCTTGTTATTTGGTAGTGAGGGGCTGTGAACAATAGAAGGGTGTCGGGATCTTAAATCTTTAGTAAAATAATTAAAAACGTGAGGAATATGCAATTCAGTTGTAAAATGCATATACGTGTACAGCATTTGAAACAGTAAATATTGCATCACGGATATAGTCCGAGGTAAAAATCTCGGTCCAAAAACACAATGAACATGTGTAAAAAATAAGCTTATATTAGATAGATCAATATAATTCTTAAAATACTGTGGCATGTAGGCCTACTCATGTATTGGCACTAAGAGACATATGCACCCAACTTTTGTCCAAGTAATGTCATCATTGAAATACTAATAGTTTTATATATATACACATACACACACACACACACACACACACACACACGTATATATGAATGTATAATATATTAAATTTATATACGGTAGGTATGTCTATTATTTATAAATAAATTCGTTTTCAAAAACCCCTTTTATGATAATAGAATAATTATTATAAAGGGATGAAAATAATAAAAAAATAATTTTAGACTAATGTAGTGGTGTATATTAATTGGTTTACCATGGGATAAATTGGCTCCATCTGTATTATTATATATTGTATTCATAACATAATCATAGTAACAGAGTGAATTTTTTAAAATTCTTTTTAAGGCTGTTATTTCTTATTAACACCAGAAGCAAACATTTGAGCCAGATAAAATTATACTGCAGGTCGTAGTTTGGAGAGTTAAGTTTTTAATAACATTCAACAACGGCTATATTTATTACTAACATTTCTAATAAGTAGATCAAATTGTAAGTTTTAAATTATACAAATCTATATAATATCTACAAGATTCAAATCACAAAAACTTGCTCAATATTTATAAGATACTGCTATTACAATTTTCATATATTTACAAGCTTTAAATAAAAATCTTAGAATAAAAGAAAAATATCATGACATTATAAAAGAAATGTTTGTGTAAGTAGAGATTTTGGTTTTACAGCTGTGGTACGATTGTAGCTTTGCGTTGGTAATCTGTATAGTTCGGCTGCAGTTCCATTACAAGATATTCAGTTAATTTATATATTTACTTATATTTGGCACTCTTATATAGAGATATATAAAATTTTAATCATCATCGCCAGTATATAATCTTATGACAAATATATCAAAATAACTGTTCTGAATAATTGTGTCAATGGCTATTTTTTTCTGCCATTTATTTTCATACCACAATATTGAATGATATGATGTAGGTAGCCTATAGCATTGAAATTAATTTTGGAATTTATTTTTAATAAAGTAAATGCTTTTTTTTGTCCAATTTATTAATTAGTGTAATTACATGAGGCTAAGACTACTTGAATATAATTTAAGATCTTAAGAGAATTTAGTTTATCATTTTACTTCATAATTTGTTACAATCAATATTTATGAATATTTTAATATGCCAAATAATTTTTTGATTAACTTATCAAGATGTATGTATTTTCACGACCACAACTTCATTAAACTAGGATTTTTTTAATAGGTATAGTTTTTATGGTTTAGTCAATTAATAAGGGCCAATTATTAGCTTATCAAATTATTGACATTTAAATTTATGTTTATATTACTATAGTGACCTTGTATTATGTTTGAAACACATTATTGTATAATTATTGCTTGAAATGTGTTTCAGCTGTGTTGGGGCCAATCCTTTTTAGTTGACCCACTTAGGTTTTACACTTGAGCAAAACCTGGTGGGATGGCAATACTAGATCAAAACACTACATAACTATCAAATACATTTATTTACTTAACAAAAGTCATCAACCCGAAAAAATTAAACACATTTGAGTCTCATTTTTTCTTCTTCTAATTTCCACTCTAATTCCTCACAGATGTTGGCACATTTCCTCATCTTCACTCCTTATCCCTAGTCTATTAATGTAAGTGCCTAATTACTTAGGAATAACAATGATTGAAGTTTAGAATAAGTGTATCCGCGTTTGTTTGGAGGAGGATAGGTTAACTTTCGAGGGAAAAAATCACTTGGTACACCCATCTGATTTCAAGCAACTAAATTCCAACTAGGCTGTACTCAAGAGGTGTATAGCTGTGTACGTGTGTGTGTGTGTGTGTTCACACTGGAAATAAATTGCTATTAATATGCGTTTGAGAAAGAAGAGCAATCTGAGATGCTGGCTGCTTAAGGAGATCCAGGAAAATGCAGCTTTATTCTCCATCTTCCTGGATCCTTTAAATAAACTTTCACCCATTTTTCTTTAAAGGTTTCTACATCCACCATTAAAAACTTAAACACATAGTTTTTCATCACAAATTACTGTTCTTCATCTGATGATTCCTTCTTGACAACTAAATTGGAAATGGTTACTTGCATCTAATTGCAATCAGTGACCACTTTATGCACATGTATGCTGCCTGCGCACCCTTGTGCGGCCAAATACTCGCACAAGCTTGCATCCAAAGTGAACACAGACTTAGGCCTACCAGTAAGTCAGACTAAACAAGCCTTAGGCCTACATTTAATCTGTGTACACTAATGCGGGTAAAATAATACAACTACCACACAAACACACTATGGAATATATTACTTTATTATCTTCTAGATTTTGACTTAAGTTGCCTATTTAAAAAATATACGTTATAGATCACTCATATTTACCCTGATTTTTATAGGAAGACCACTATCAATCACCAACATTAATTGAAAGTCTCTAAAATGTAACATTATGTAAATATGTCTTATTTGATTTATCATGAAGTTTATACAAAAAGCTATATAAAGCTTTCAATAATACTTTCTTATAGATTACTTTATTATAATTTTTCTTTACATCATTAATAAAATGGCCCAAGAATGTAAATACACTTATACGTCCTTCCTCCCTTTTCCTCTCGCCATTGTGGCCACATGAGTACACAGTTTCCAAATAACAGACTTTTATGAAAATCAGAATTTAGATATGGAGGAAAAAATAAAATAAATTATGGAAAAATATTATTGATTTTCAGGAAAATCTTTGCACTGACATTTTCTGGACCAGACTGCCCCAATAAGAAAGTGTTGAATAGCCTGTAAATAAATCTCGCACAAATCAAAAGTTTTGCAAGCCTAACTTATGCCCTAATGCTTGTATCTGGTTTACATGTAAAACACTCATGGTGGCTACAGACAGGGAAAACAGGGAAAACCTGGAAAAGTCAGGGAATTTTTGGATGACAGGGAAAACAAGGAAATGTCAGGGAATTTAACTAAAAATAAGGAAAAGTCAGGGAATTAAAAAATATATCTAAATATCCCATTAATTTCGCAACTAAACACTAAAACAAAAGTTAATAATACCTAAATAAAATAATATTTTAATTTTTAAAATAACTGATTAAACTGTTTTTGTTTAGTTATTAGCACCGCGTCTTACTACCTGTTCGGGCTATACGCACTTACGCTAATGTGCAATGGTAGGGTGATTGTGAGATGAAATGGAGGACCTACAGTTTAACGTGGAATCCGAACCACGGTGGAGGCCTGGCATTCCTCACATTCACAAGTTGTGATTAATATACATCTTGTCAGAGGTGAAGGAAGGGTTTGGCAATCAGATAAATATGTGCGGGGACCGAGGATTGAACCCCGGACCCCTAGCACAGAAGTCTGACACTTTACCCCTAGACCACCAGGTCACCTTTTTGTTTAGTAGATACAAACTTTTTTTTAATATGTGATCAATAATAAATAAAACAAGTCATCATCCACCATTAAAACTGGATAAAAGTAGTCAGGGAAAATTGAAAAATGTTACCTGGAAAACCTGGAAAAGTCAGGGAATTTTGTAAAATATGTTTTGTAGCCACCCTGACACTAGTTTTATATTTACATTAATACACCCCAATTGAATGTATGGTAGGTATATAATATAAATATTCACACCTATATTGATGAACACGCAGAACAAACTTGTCAAGTCTAGTTTGCTGGTTACCGAGAGTCTATGAATCCCATCCTCAACAGTTATACTTAGGTTATTTTTCATAAACGCTTTCATTTTATCCCTCCATACAAACACATGTATTACATTTTCTCTAAATTCCATCTTCCTCGTCCTTGACCCATTAGTGTAGTTAAAGATTGATAGCCCAGATAAACAGTAAGAAGCCGGGCAAAAAACTCCCAACAATTTCACAACAATATCAAATAAAATAAAGAAGCTCTAATCTAAATACAACATGACCTATACCAGGCCTATACCGTACTTGATAGTTTTATTTGCTATCCCAATTGATATCTAAAAGTAAGTGTCTAACAAATGAGGCTCTACTTTATCAGCTCAACTGGGGTGCACAATTTTTTGAAAGCATTAAATAATTAACTGTAATTACATAACAATGGTGACATGGTGCCATGTGAGAATTATTTGATTTGGTGCTATGAAACGTTTCATGTTTAGCATAAAGCCTATGTATAGGTCACCGGCAATGTGTGAAGTCTTGGCGTTCTATAAAATGCCTAGGCTTTCTATATAATGCCAGAGTGATTTTAGCAAAGTATGAAATAAACGAGTTTTGCTGTTGTATTTCATACTTATTTTCAAGTCCTTTGTCTTTTTAAAGTCCAGGAATATGTTATCAATTCTTTTATCCAGTTATATATAAGTCTTGCACCATTTTCTTGTGGGTTCACCTATTTCCTAGGATTTAAGTGTGTCAGGTTAGGCTACTCAAGAATAGGGTGGTTAGGTTGGGTTATCTATTGTTCTCGGTAATATATAATGACTGGTTATTCTATACATTTCCTATGAATAGTATGAAATCCAACAGCTAAACTAATTTATTTCATACTTGTACTTTGCTAAAACCACTTAAGAATTATATAGAAAACCTAAGTATTTTATAGAATGCCTGGATTACACACATTGCCGTTAACATTACATATGCATCCTATTTGATTTTATTGAAATTTGAATTGCCTGAAATTACAAATAAGTTATTTAGACAAATGAATTTCTAATGAGTTTTTTGAGTTTTGCTACATTTAGGCCTGCATTTTAGGACAAACTAAAATAGAAAACAGATTTAGGCCCTACAAAAAAAATCTTATTTATAAATAGTTAAAATATGTTCTCTTACCAACTTTACAAAGGGACACTTTACAGATATTAAAATATACACATTGCTCAAATAGGGCCTTATATACCCGAGTACAGGGTCACATAATGTAATTTTAGAATGCATTTTGTTTATTGTCCTAAGATCCTGTTCATTTCTTGATGTTTGATAATAATTATGATTAAAAGCACAAAGTATAAGTGGAATAAATAAATATATATTAAAACAATAGAACAATTTACAGTTAAAATCATAAACATAATGTTGTATTTTAACTATAAATGACAACTTTATGTTTATGGATTTAACTGTAAATGTCCTCTTGTTTTAATATAGGGGTATAGTTATTAATTTACTCCACTCATTTTACATTTCATTTGTACTTTTAATTCTAATTACTGTCAAACATCAAGAATAATATAATGTAGTTGATTGAGATCAATTTTCAATCTTCTGGGTCAAAGATTTGTGTAGGCCTACTGGTACAATAATCATTGGGCACCCAAACATTTATTAAGTATGTGCACTGGCCTATTCGGCTCTGACCTAGAAGATTCACCCTTTCAACAGGTTAGTGTTTTTTTTGTGCATTTTTTCATCCTCTCTCTAAGCTGGTGCACCTTATATATAACCTTCTTATCTGGTTTTCTTGAATTAGCTTAAGTCACTGCGAGCAAGCATGTTAATAAATATATATTATTAGGCTTGTATCGAGCAAAATGATTTTTATGTTGTTTTATTTTGTCCGATTCTTTTATTAACTAAACTGCCTAATGATAAATGATAACTGTTTTTAAGTAAGCCTACTAGTTTAATGTACTTGTTTTGTTTCATTCCAGATGGCAAGACAAAACAAGAATGCTTTTAGGAGCCTCTTTTGTAGTGGGGTGATGTAAATATTTCAGGGTTTCACATGAAAGTGGTACAATTTATAATTACTTATTTTATATAGAAATATATTGACTGTTTATCATACGAATATCAACATGATCATAGAAGAACCAGATAAATTAAAGTCATGGCTTGCCGTTGTGTTGGAACCGATGTGTGATGCAGACCCGGAAGCCTTGGCGAAATATATTTTTGCTCTAGTGAAGAAAGATCAACCCCTCAATGAAATGAGGCAAAGTATGTATGAACAACTCGATGTTTTTCTTCAGAATAATACCAAAGGATTTGTTGATAAGCTAATTCATGCATTAGAAACGCAAGATTACAAGTTCTCAGAGTTGAAAACTAACACAACATCAGCAATGGCCATCACCACGTCCACTCCCACTTCGACGACAGCGACATTTGAGACGTCAACAGACACTTCAAAAGTTTTATCGACAGAACTCAATCCTTCAATACCTTTACCATCATCATTACCATCATCCACTTTACAAAGTAAAACTTCTTCTTCGCATAAGACTATGGCAGCTTTTCTATCAAACTTGACTCCACAGCTGCACACTGATACAAACACATCAGTGCCCTCACTTCCGCAATCAAACTCCTCAAACCACACGTCAGAGAAATTACCGAGTAATTCTGTCAAGACTCATTCACACCATCATGTGTCTGATGGGAATAATAGTGTGGAACAGAGAGAAGATAGAAATCGCTACAGAAGAAATCACTCCCCATATGGGGCTGCACGTTCTCGATCTCGGTCCTGGGACAGGCAAAGGAGGTCTCGAAGCTTTGATCGCAGAAGAGGCAGGGATCGAACTCAAGCATGGAGAAACAAGTCTCCACCATCTCGCAGGTACAACCGAGAAAGGCGGAGGAGCTGGTCACACTCTGTTTCACCAGTAGACGTGGTTAAAAGCCGAACGGTGTCTTCTCGTTCTAAGTCACGCTCCCCACATTACTTGCACAGAGACCAGTATCGCACCCGCAATCACAGGACAAGATCATGGTCCAGGTCACGCTCTAGGTCAAAATCACCATCAAGATCACGTTCTAGATCACATTCTCATTCGGGTCCAAGTTCCAGATCTCGGGAGCGCACCCATAGTAAGAAGGAACCCACATCTGGAGCTTGCACTCCGACACAGGACAGTAACCATGGTGATGTAGACATGAGGCTCACAATGACATCTCAGAGCATACAGAGTGTAGTGAGTGCAGGGGAAGGCACCTCAGCTCTGAAGAGAACAGCCACTCCTCCAGCCCCAGGTACATTTAGTAGCAAACGCAGATGCAGAGATTTCGATGAGAAGGGCTACTGTATGAGTGGAGACGTTTGTCCATATGATCATGGCAACGATCCTGTTGTTGTGGAGGATGTCTCCTTGTCTCGTGTACTGGCTCTAGGCCCAGGGTCTGCACCAAGCACTCCTGCTGTCACTGTGCCCATAACTGTACCTCCACCGCGGCTTCCCATGAATCCAGTTCCGCATCTGCGCCATGCTGTGCCACACCACTTGAGAACGCCAGCACCACCGAGCTCTGAGTATAACCCTGATGCTCCCAGCATGAACATTAGGATGATGATGGGCCAGCAACAATACCACAGGCCTCCTATGCAAGGTAACATGATGGGCAGTCGGCCGATGATGTACAATTCTCAACCCCAGAGAGAACTTATCAATGTCCCTGTAGTGGATCAGTTGCACACTTACCCCAGTTATAGAGAGACACCTGCGACTGCCAGTAATTCAGGAACTAACACTACTTACCATCCTAGACCAGAAGGGGGTACTTGGGAGCCTTGGGGTGGCAACCAGTCAAACAATGTGCAAAGAAAAAGATCTTTTGACTATTCTCGCCTGGGACCTAAACCCAGGAACCTCAATAATTCCTCCTTAGAACTGAAGAAGATCCCGTCTCTCTTGAATGACATCACACACCTCAACAACCATTTCTCTAAGTTTGGCAAGATTGTCAATATTCAGGTGTGCTATGAAGGCGATCCTGAGGGTGCTGTTGTGACATTTGCCAACCATCATGAGGCGAGAAATGCTTATAAGAGTGCTGAGGCTGTTCTTAACAATCGCTTCATCAAGGTGTTTTGGCACAACAGTGCCAACAATGACAACAACAACAATGGCAACAAAATTGCCAGTAGACTTGGCAGTCCATATGCTGAAAACAAACCAGAAACACTTCTTCCTCGGCCGTCCGTGAAGGAAAGATTGGGTGTTCCGATTCCCAGTGATCTCCGTACTTCAGTTCAAACTAACATTTCTGAGAAACCTTTAGAGAAAGTGATCATGTCAGGCAATACACTGACCAAGACTCTGTATATTCCAACTGCTTTGAAAAAACAAAATAGTGCGGTTACTTCGAGTATATTAAACAGTAGGATACAGGCGGCTGCAGCTGCAAAGAAGTCCCTGGAGTTTAGGGTGGTGAAGGAGACATTGAAGAAACGTCAGGAGGAAAAGAGAAAACAAGCGATGAAACTTACCACAGATCTGAGAAAGCGAAAGCAACTACTGATAACCAGGCAGCTGGGTGAGCAAAAGTTTTTGGTCAAGAAGCTGGAGCAGGGCGTAAAGGGTCCACAAGAGAGGGCGGCCATCTTGTCCACCATCAAAATGCTGCAAGACAGTGTTGACAAGCTACGCAGAGAGCTCATGGCGATAGTAGAGGTTGGGAGTGCTGCCAAGGAGAGGTTACAGCAACAGCAAGTTTCGGAAGTAGTGTCCAAGAAATCCGAACCAGAGGTAATTTTTATTAGTTTTTATTTTAACTGACAGTTGTACACGTTAGTTTTTTTTTTATTTTTCTGCACAAATCTTATTTGCAGGAGTCCTATTAATTTATAGTAACATACTGAAAGAATGACCTCTTTACTTTGATTTTAATTCTTAATTTTGGTTACTTAAAACTTCGGTAAGATCTTGAAACTTACAAAGCTAAAAGGTTTAAATCTTTGTCCACAAGTCATTATTATACTCAAAAGTTCTCGCCGTTGCCAGTGGTAACCATCCAATTGATAGTCTGGTTACTCCTGGAAACGCTTTTATTTGCTTCAAACAGACAGAAAAAAAAACCTCTTCATTTTATTTCCCCTGGCCTAGTTTTTAATTAATTTAAAAAAATCAAATTTTAAAATTCCTGGCTTCGAGGTGCACATGTTCGTGCACAGGGGCTGTACTAATTTTTAAATTTCAGAACTTTGCGTGTGATAGATATCGCACAACATTCATTACAAACAGCTACACAAACTCTTTATTTGATGAATATAGATTTTAATGGGATATTAATTTTTAGATTATTATATTGACTACAAATGCATATCATAGTCTTTCTAGGATATAATTTTTGTTGAATATACACACCTCGGCTAGTTTACATTGAAATTTCACATCTTCCGGTAATTCACGCTATATTTTATGCAAAGATAAAATCATGATGACTAAATAAAAAGAAGAATGGCAACGAGTTACAAAAAAATCACAAAGTTTTTCTTTAGGTGACATACCCATATTTTTTTTATTGGTTTTTATAGCAAAAAAATCCTCTTTTAATCGTTAGTTTTATTTTTATTAAATTATTTAAAGGAGTCCAGAAATGTATTAAATATAATTTTGGGCAACCAGCTAATATATTTTAAATTAAATGCTGTTTAAAATGTAAAATGCAGGCTTTCCCATAAACGTATACCAATTATAACAATATTGCTTTCACCTGGTGTGCTGTATTTGCTTCAAAATTGAATGATGCTGGCTAAGATTCTTAAAAGTTCTATTAGGTAATTTAACATGTTATATTAGAGTTTTATACAAAACTAGGGCTTTGGAGTCTTAGGTGAAGTCGGAGTTGGTAAAAATGTATCGACTCCAACTCCGGCTTCAAAATAAAAACTTATATTATTATAACACGATAGGGTAAAAATATAATTTTAATTTGATACTTTTTTTTATTCTTTAGAACTAATATTTGTAATTTGGATTGACAAATTTATTCAAATTTAAATCACAATGCCAAAGAAGCTTTCCATGAAGAAATCTGTATTGGAACATTTTACTGCACTCAATTTTTTATTACCTACTAATTAATATACTTTAGCCATTTATGAAGGAGCTTGATTCAAACAATAGTAAAATAGATGAATCAGAGTCGAAGGCTTGCTGTACCGACTCTGCAGCCCTATACATAACTACTGTGTGTGTCTAAAATCGTTTGATTTTCATGCTTAGAGAGGCAATCACTTAATGATAAATATATAAAATAAATAGAAAGCAATCAACTTGCCATGTTCAAATTTATGGTCACCATATGCAACCTATTTCATTCCAAACACTTAACATAAAATACCCTACACTTTAAAGGTTATGTTTACTGCTATAGTGTCTAACATGCTATTATTTATTTGGAATGCTTACAACACATCCATATTAGTCAAAGGCATTAGGATGAACGTGAATTATTCAAAGCAAATGCACCAACATTAATTCACCTGGAGAAAGAGCTAAACTTCATAATAGAAAATACTCCTCCCCTTAGTGCAACAGGCAATAGTTGGAACCCTGAGCTCTCAGGTCAAAATCAAGTTAATGTCTGCTGGTAGCATATTAAATACAGAGCCAGGTGTAAAAGGTTTTGGAAGTTGTAACAATTTACTTTCATTGATAGTGTTCTTAATTGATACATGAAGAATAGTGCACACTGCGTAAGGTTGATTTAATTTGAACTTTGTATTTGTTACTTACGCATTAAATTGAGCATAAAAAACAACCTTGAATTTGATACTTGTCATCCAATGAGAACGTGAGAAAAGGTTCTAGCTAATTAAAGGTTAGCATACACAGCAAACAGCAAATATCTTCTGTTAATGTTTGGAATACCTTGTGATAGCTGTACTTATTTGCTAATAACAAGTTTTATTGGTTTTAGCATTAATGATTATATATATATATATATATATATATAATTTTCTCTCAAATTTATAATAATAATAATCATTGACTATAGAACCAAGAAAATTTGTTATTATCAGGGAATATAAATATATAATAAAGTTAGTATGCGTGACTATGACCTGAGAGACCAATATTCTAATTCAGGCTCGTGCACTATGATTATTTTTCTTCTCCTACATGACTTTCAACTTTATCTTCTAATGAATACCATTTCATTTCTTCAGACTTTGGCATTCTTGAGTTCAAGTGGCTCAAATAATATTAGATGGATTAAGTATAGTAACTTTATATCCATTACTGTTTCCCCCCTATAGCTTCATATGTCTTATAATCTAACTTAAGAAGAATAGTAAAGGCACAACATCCAGTCCCCAGCCATTAATTTAACAATGTGAGAGGGTAACCCCTTATTTCACCAATAATAAACTTTCTGCCATGCCGGGAATTGAAGCCGGGACTCTTAGCTCAGTAGGCAGACACGCTACCGACTGAGCTAAGGTGTCGGATAAGTATGATAACTATATCATTTTAATTTTATACCTTTTTAATTCGTTAGCACCAATATTTTTAATTTGGATTGACAAATTTATATAACTAGCTCTTAGAAGCTTCCCCACTAAGTAATCTCTATTGGAATATTTTACTGCAGCTAATTTGTTATTACTAATTAATTTACTTGAGCCATTTATGAAGGAGCTGGAGTCTTAAGGCTTGGCTTGCTGACTCCACAGTCCCGTTACAAAGTACAGTAAAAGTCCGATAATCCAGCACCCAATGGTTTGGCACACCGGATAGTAGGCCTAAAGCATGCTCTCCCCCCCAAACCACTCGTATACTGGCTCTGCACCAGCTCCATTTGGCTGTGTGTCTGGTTCTTTAAAATGTTTTCTAAACCTAGTAAAGATGTTGATACGGCTAAAGGAATGAAACTGAAACATGTGGCACTAACACTACATTATCATATTACATATTAACCATGAACATTTTAAAAGCTATATTTTTCTAGTTTTTACCGCATTATACAGCCATAGTCCGATAATTTGGCATTTCAAAGTCTCGAGCATTCTGGATAGTCGGACTTTAGCTGTAATAAATATCCCCCCACTTTTCCACCTTGGTTTTTTTAAATAACTTTAGTTTGAGTAGGTTAAATTTTATTTATTTTTATTTTGAATGTTTCAGCCTACAAGTGATTTGGTGGAAGACATATTTGAGGATGAGTTAATTGGTGATCAAATTGAGTTTGAAGACAATATAGAAGGTGATGAGGAGGACCCACAGAATGATAATGATGAGAACCTAGATGGTAGGTTTTTTTTATAGTTCTGAAAGTTTTTTCCTTCTAATAAATTTAATAATCTTAGTATTTATGTTAATAATAAGGATATATGGTGTTTTTTATTGTTAGATTAAAGGATATCTCAGGATTAGTTAAGTCGATCCTTTTTTGATTTACTCAAGCAACTTTATGAAAACTATCTAGTATGTTAATTTACTAATGTAATTATTTAAATGTCTTGATTTATTCTTGTCAAAGCTAAAGCTAGGTTAATGTAATACAGTAGTAGTTTGACTCGATGTATTTGTTACCTAACTATGTAATTGTTCCTTTTGACTTACTAATCATATTAACAACACCGTTTCCTGTTTTTTTATCTCATCAACATTGAGTAATTTATTTTGTATATGTTTTATTTATTAGATTGATAGCTTTAAAATTAAGTCACTTTAGTCTAGTTGTATTAAGTGTAAAGAAATTATCACTAGAAGCATATGCAGTTAATGCAGTGTGTTCTCCATGGGACGTTTGTAGAACTGAATATCTTAAGATAAAAGAGATTATTTCTCTCCAAAACCAATAGGTTATTATCCTTTCTTAAGGGTGCTGCCCACTTGAAGGGACACATGCTCACACTTTTGGTATTTCTTATGAGAATGACATTTATAAAGCTTCACAACCACTAAAACATTCCTCAATCATAATAACATTTTCTATATTGAATATAGATGAAAAATGGCAGCTAGACATGGGAATCAAACCCAGGATCTTTGACTAAGTGTGTTATTGTTTTACCACTGAGCTAACCATGATTTGTTTTGTGCTGAAGGTCGTACATCACTCATAGTTTTAAGGGAAAGTTTGGGAGGGATGTGTGAAATGTCAGTAAGTTAGAACCTATCAGAAACTCAGCCACTGGCACGGCATTTATGTTGCATCTTGAACAAGTTTTTAACTATACATGGTTGTGTTAGAGATGGTTGGAGTAGTATTCACCTCCATTTGGATGTAAACTATATTTTATAATAACTACATTCTTAAATAATATAGGATTTCTGAATGTTTGAAATGTATAATGGCGATCTAGAACTTAGGCATCGTTTTATTCCTATAATAAATACTAAGCTGATTTGAGGGACAAATACTTTAATTTTTTAGAAGCATTTGGCGACAGGATGATTTCCCCTGGATTATTTAGAGATTAGTTTATTTCTTTAAGTGGTCTTATGTAATTTTTGTGTCTTGTTTTCTTGCTTATCTCTTTCCTCACACAAAATGCCAAGCTTGTTCGACCTCTTTCATTGAATATTCGTCATTGAATTTATTAAACCTAACATTTGCACTGATGGGCACTTGGACAAAAATGCATCATGCTTATATTTCAGATTTTCTGGTAACAAGGTGGTCTCCTCTAAATTCTACCACCTTATCAATTATCATATACTTCATTAGTGTAACTAAATGTGAATAGTTGAGGTTCGGATCTTGGCCGGATCCTATGGTGATGGTTTTCCACATGTGATGTATCATATGATTTTAAAATTCTACACGTTAATGCGGTTTCATTTCTTATAAAAATATACCCTCCTCAGTCTCACCATCCTAAAATTAGCCTTTAATAAGTCAATCACTAAACAATCTTTTTAATATATATACTATACAACACTAACTAAAATACCTGATTTTGTACATGTTGCTTATTAAATGAATGGATTAACAACATTGACAACCGCCTCGGTGGCGTAGTTGGCTAACGCGCTAGTCGTATTGAGCTCGACCGCCGAGGACGGGGAGATCGAGGTTCAAATCTCGATCGGGTGAACTGTTTTTTTTTTTCCTAAATGGTTTTCCACTCTCCCTCCACGCAAATGCGGGTTCACTTCCTCTAAATTCAACCCTCCCAATTCCTAATCCATTAGCGTAATTAGTACTTAAGCGTATAACCCGAACGGGTAGTAAGACGCGGTGCTAAATAAAAAAAACAAATAAAAAAACCATTGACGTTAAAAATGTCTGGTAACATTGTTTCTTCTAATGCCATTGTTCAAAATGCAAGTGACATAGCTCTGTACACTCAGTATATCCTGAAAGGTAACAATCTAAACTTATGGAATACACTATGATCCTATCTAATCTATGCTATAGTGGAATGATGCAAGGTAATATTGCTATCTTACAGGGTAAGTGAAAGGTATAGCCTGATTTTGGCTGGAAGAACAGTTTTTGAAAATCCAACCATATTTCTTTGCGGCCAACATTTATGACATTTTAGTATAATATTTGTGTTCATATATAGGTATTGACATTATCTATTAAAAGTAACAGCTACAGATAACATGAATTGATGTATGAATATATTAAAATTGCTTTAGTAATGTAAGTTTTTTTTAGGATGAACACTAGAATTCATCAACATTGATTGTACTGTAAGTGACTAATATTTGACATTATAAAAAAAGTTTTATTTTATATAGTTCATCTAAAAAGTTATAAAAAGTTTGATTAATAATTTATCTTACACTATTGACTAAACGGACTCATAATGTAATACAATTATAATATTTTCATTTACACCATTGTGGCAATATGAAACGCAATAGTGCTAAATTTATAAATTATATGTATTATATGTCCACGTTTATCTTATTAGAACCAACCACTATATAAACCATAAAACAAATTAATTTTATGAAAACTTTACAAAAGCAACAAAACATATGTTTCAAATTAAATTAATTTATTTTTCATACTACAGCAAATGGACACTATTGACTTTGGGTTTGGGTGTGATCAGCTGAACACTGATTCTCTACCAGGTCGCTCTTTTAAATCCTTAATAAAGGCCACCTTTGAAAAGCTTCCACTTTCATTTTCTATTTAAACAATTTAAATAATTTATTTGCGGTTTCAATAAGTTACTACCTAACCTAAAATTTAATAACAAAATATTTTGAAATATTGATTTGTTTTATATAAAGTAATCAAATATACAACATACATGTTTTAGCTAATGTGGATAAAAGTTCATTTGTTTTAGTGTTTGTTTGATTTGTGTCATGTTTATTATTACAAAGGTCATACCAAATTTAAATACATAATATAAAAGGATTAAAAAAATATCGGTAATTAAGTGAATACTTTGAAACGTTTGATCTGTAAAATAATTGCAATTGGCAGTACCATCTTTGTTTGTAATCTTTTTGAACATTTTAATTGTGTGTGTACAATCAATTATAAAGTGTTTGTGGCAGTGATATATTATAATATATCTTATTTTCAATATTACATAGATTTTCTAAATTTATTAAGGCGTATGTATTAATAAAAAAAGAAACTTATTTAAACCCTAAGATTGTTGTGTTAACCAATTGGCTAGGCCTAAGTCTTGAAAATATATGGTATTTTAGTACTAATACAAAACATAAGATAAATTTGTTTTTAGGTGGATAGGTTTATTACTTTAGATATTTTGAAATTTACATAACTTATTTTAATTGTTCAACTTGTGTATTAAAATATTTTAAAGCCTTAGTTAAGAAATTGGGTCACATTGTTTTAAAATAATCTTAGTTAAAATACAGGTGCTTGTGTTGCAAATCAATTTTGTCTGGGCTAAGTTTTTTTTAAGTCTCAATTTTGCTCCCTTGATTACGTGTGTCTCCAAACCTAGCCATTAAGATTGAATGAAGACTAGAAGATATAATCAAACTGGTAGGTGGACTCTACAAGGAAAAAAAGAGAGGAACTTACCAACAGACAGTAGAATGCTCAAATGCAACGTTCCTAAATTAGCAACTGAATTGTTACATGAGCAAGAATAGTGTGACTGTGGGAGACAAGTCTTTCGGCTATAAAAAATTAAAGTTTTTTTTACATGCAAGGAGTGTTTGGTCTATAGGCTAGTAGTTCCCACTATTTCTAGTTCAGAACAGGCTGACAAATGTACCAACAAATCCAAGTTTTCTTGTCAAGTAGTTACAGAAATTATAAAAGACTACAGGTCTAGTACATAAAGACATACTGCATAAAAACTGTGATTACAACTTAAACATTTCCAAACCACTCTTATTCACACAATGTTGTTGGGTAGATCTATTGTTCACACAGTGTTGTCAGCTGGTGGGTTTGTTGTAATAAGACAATTTTACAATAGCTTTTGTGTTTGTATATTAAACTCAAGCCTTCAATATATGTCAACTAGGGATGGTGCGCAAACACCGCTAAATTAAAGTAACTTTTTTAATATATAATAAGAAAATAATACATTTTTTTAACACTGTTATCCCAGTCATAAGGATGTAGAGAACCTAATGATGCTGAAATCATTATTATTAAAAATTATTTATAATTAACAATTACAGTATCAACTCTAACCTAAGTTAAATGTTGTTGATGCTTAGATTTTGTTAGTTTGGAATAGTTTAAAATAGTAAAAAGGATAAATAATCATTGCATATAATAATACTTTATTATCACGGTACTTACCAATAGCTTAACCTAATCTTTAATGCATAGATAAATTAAAATCTCAAACAGTAGGCTAGTTTTTTTTTAGCATTGCATCTTAGTGCCCATTCAGATTGTATGCCCATGTACTAATTACTTTAATGCGTTAGGGATTAGGAAGGTTGAATTTAGAGGAGGTTTACCCACATTTGCTTGAAAGTAGAGTGGGAAAACATTTAGGAAAAACCACTCTCATTGCATCAGAACAGGATTAAACCCTGATCTCCGAGTCATCGGCAGCTAGTCTTTTGCGAGATTAGCGCCATAGACCATGTGGCCCTTGAAGCGGGACTTAGGTTAGTGATATGACATATATTAAAATTTAAAGTATCATGAGTATACACACATTTTCATTATTAAAATTTTAGCCAATTGTTTGGACACTGAAAAAAGTTTTCAAATAGGCCTACCTAAGCTAATTATAATTTTAGTAATCATTTGATTCTCCTTTTCTTTGTGAGTGGAATGTATAATTAAAATTATTGAACATGTTTACATTAGCTCTAATTTGTAAAATATGTAAAATAATATTTATCCAAGCACAAAATATCCAATTATTTGCCTTTTATTGATTCTCAATAAAACAAGTGTCATTGGATATTGTCTTGTCGGCCATCAGAGAGACATTCGACATATTATTCTATCCAACCATTAAATAATATACATTTATATATAAGGAGATAAAAATTTTTTTTTTAAATTTGAAACAAATTTTGTGCACCTAATAACGCATGTTTATTGCTACTAATGTAATGTTATTAAGACACTGGCATAACCTCAGATTAAAAAAAAGATGCAAAGCTAGTAAATAAAATCGTCACTAATTTTTTTAAACAGTGATTTTGCATTTGAAACAATAAATGTAACATTTAATTAATTTGAAACTCATGGTTTTGTTTCAATTAATAAAGTAATAGTTCTGTGATTTATAATAAAATTATAATGTAGAATAATTACTAATAAACTTTATCTGCACTTACATTTAACTTGGATTTATATAGATATCGTCCAGCCCTGTTTCTGTGCTATCCAACATTTTGGTTAGCAGACCAACTGTTCATTCTATTTATGTTGGATAGTTGACTCTACTGTACTCATAATAGTATTTATAATCATTTAAATCATAAAATACATTTAATTATGAAATAATAAAATAAATGTTGATAAAAATTTGTTATTAAATATTCAACTTTCAGATTTTCCCAGTTTAAAAACAGCATGCGCGCTGATATTTTGGGTTGTCATAACTGAGCCCATGATCTATATTGTTTGTCCAAAATACATTTCCTTGCACTTTAATTTGGTCTGCATTGTGACGGTATCGAAGAGTTGTAAAGTGAGTAGTAAGTAGATGTTCGTGTCTATCCTCACCAACAATATTTGCACAAAATCTCACTAATGCGCATATTATATTTTAAGTACATTTTGGGCATCAAAACTCATAAGTATTGCTGATTTAATTAGTTATTTTTTCAAATGTTTATGTTTCAGAAAATGTTGGTGAGATTGAGCCTGGCGCAGTAGGAGAAACACTCCAGTCCAAGAAACGAAAAGTTCTCAGACTAAATCCAAAGTTTGACCCGGAGAGGTAAAACTTTCTTTAATTAGATAATTACATTATTTGTTTGCCTGTTTATGAGATTAGGTATGCTTCCTCTTTCCGTATTAAACTTACTTTTATTTTTCCAAACTAGTGATGATTGTATCCATTTTTTTTATTATTTACATACACTAATATCAATGTATTGGTTCTCACTTAAAGGTACAAAAAATAATATATTTAAAACTAGAAATTAATTTTGTATCACCCACATTCATTTTGTTATATGTGTCTATTTATTAAGATTTTATTTACTTTTAAGATATTAAAAAGAGAGTATTATGATAGTGAACATTTTTGGCTTCAAGATTATATTGGGTCTTGAAGTCTTATGCGGCCTCAAATTCAAACAAGTCACACAATTTTGTCCGTGCCTGCAGCTACAGTCCAAACAATTTGATATATTTAATTCAAATTCTTTATGTATACGTCATATGGTTATTTAGCGGCAAAATTGTGGTTTTAATTCTTGCTCTGAAGTTAATGATAGTTTATTTATAGTTCTTTTAAATGGTACATATACATTGGTTAGGGGTCTGCTAACTCAAGTTTTTTGATTCGAGTTGGATCTCGAGCAATTTTAACATAAAGCTCCCGAATATCAAGCAGAGTCAAGCTTGAGCTGAAAAAAATATAATTTTAAAACTTAATTATGTAAAGAAAAAACAAAATGCATGTTAAAATTACTTTAATTTTTTTTTCAATGAAATTTGACTCGTATATTTAAAAAATCTAAATCTAAAATTGCTTATTTTAAAATAGTAATACAAAAATTTAAGTCATAAAAAACTATAGTATTAAATTTTAAATATATTGTGATGTTAACCAAAAAATTAATAATGATTCAATTTAATGCTACTAAGGAAAGGTTGAAAAAAATATTGATGAAAATATGTTTGGATATTAAAATTTAAGAATATTAAAAAAAATTAGTAATAATTTGGCCTATTTCCTGTCCATCTGTAGTGCAGTAGTTCACTTGGTGTTGGCCTCTTACCAGAGAAAAATTGTATTAATGAATTTTAAGATTACATACATAATACTCTTGCATTAATTTGTACATGATACCATCTTGCACTAAGCTATTTGTTTTCCAAACTCCCTACTGAGAGATACATTTCTTTATCATCAGTCATCTAAGGTTTGCACTCTTTTCCTTTCATCAACAAACCGCACAATACCTTCTTTGTAAGGTTCTCCCCACCCCCCTTTCTACTGCCAAACTCTAAAACTTTTTCCTTAGCACCCCCTCACTACCTGTTCCCAAAAGTTCATCTGCACAAAACACATTCCAACAAGTAGAGAGAAGAGCAAACAATTAGTCATTCATTCCAGACACACCATGCAAGGCAAAGAAAGAACCTTTTTCAAGGAGATCAGATTGTGAGCTTTAGTATCTATTTAAAGCTCAGCATGAAATCTGAGTATTCACAGAGCCCTTAATGTTTAGAGATAATTTATAACAATGTTTTCTTGGAGAAAAAATAATTTAACACCAGTTTACTGATGACATTTTTGAAAATAATATCATTGTATCAACATGATAGTGGAAATAAAGTTTGTTATCCAGGAGAACACCAAGATCATTAATATAAAAGGTGCGAACTATGTTTTCACTGCC
>CABFWO010007850.1:0-22038 GCA_902155825.1 Timema genevievae | reverse complement strand
GACAAAGATGCGCCTCTTTTCTCATTGATTATATATCATTGTATATTATTTTATGCGTGTTCTTATGTGGAGGTGTGATGATACAAGGTACATTATTCCGTTCAGAAATCTTAGGAATTTTTAGAAAGAGAGAGAAAGTCTGTGCGGTGTGCCGTACCATTTATTTTTTATTGGAATATTGCTATCGTTAATTTGAATTTAAATCAATAATATTGAGCATAATTCGAAAATTAAAAGGTTAAGTTTTTATGTTCGTGAAAATATGTTATGCATTTGGTTTCGCGCATGATAAAATTATGTTTGAATGTGTTTTGATATGTATTGTAAGCTCAAAAAAGATAACATGATCTTGAATAATGTGTAAAAATAGCCATTTTAACTATATAAGTATGAGTTTTGGTGTCAATTTATTTTCAAATAATGGGTTTTAATGTTCATTTTATTCAAATAATGGGTTTTGATGTTCATTTTAGCAAATAATAGCACGTTGGTCATAACACATCTAAATTGAGATGCTTAAACTGGGGAATTATTTATTTTTTATGGGAATGGTGTTATCATTAATTCACATTTAAATCTATAATATTTGGCATAGTTTGAAAATTAAAAGGTTAAGTTGTTAAGTTAATGAAAATATTTCTACGTTTTGCTTCACGTATGATAAATTACATTTAAATATATTTTGGTAAGTACTATAAGCTCAAAAAGGATAAAATAATCTTGAATCTTATATATAATTTGATAAGCCAATTTCCGGCAATTGAAATTACGAGAAAATGACTGAACTTATTTCGACAAATCGTCGCTTATTTTTAAGGCTATGGGTCCAGGATGTCGGGAAAACGGTAGTTTCCAACAAAAATCTGATTTTCCCAGTGAATTTTAAGCTTTTCATTCTTTGTTTACATCACCATGGAAACTCTTATTTATGCATGGTTTTATACCTGTGAATAAATTATTTCTCTTTGGTTAAAATAATAACTCAACATTTACTTAAGTTGTGCGGAAAAAATATAAAATTATGGAGAAAGTCTATGCATACTAAACAAATCATTTATAGTAGGCTAGAAATATATAAATTTGTCTGCATGGATACTTTTCCTTCTTTATTTTTAAATATTTATCTCTGATCACAAAATGGCTTTTATAATAGCTGGTCCTAGCACAACTTTTACCTAGATATATTTTAACAGAGGGAATTAATATCCTAGACTGGGGAAACACTTTGGTTATTGGAATTTTGTTATCATTAATTCACATTTTAATAATCAATATTGACCATAATTCGCCAATTAAAAAGGCCAAGTAGTCAATATAGCGAAAATACTCTCTCACACTCTCTTTCACATACACACACACACACACAATCTTTCTCACACACACACAATCTTTCTCGCACACACGCACACACGCACACACACACACTCTCTCTCACTTTCTCTCTCACACTGGCTCTATCTCTCTCTCTCTCTATCACACACACAAACACACATGCTTTCACACACACACACTCTCTATCTACCTCACACTCTCTCTCTCACACACACAAACACACACCCCTTCTCTTTCCCACTCAATCCCTTTCACACATTCTTTCTCACACTCACTCAATAACACTCACTCACTCACTCTCAACTCTAAGACTCATCCTTTCATATTCACTTTCTCACATCTACCCATTCATATTCACTCACGCTCACTCTCACATTTTCTCTGATAGCCCATTTCTGGTAAATGAAATTATGAGAAAACAGCTGAACCAATTTTGACAAACTCTCACTCATTTTATAAGTGAAGAGTTCATGATGTTGACAAAATAGTAGCTTCCATAGAAAGCCTGATTTTCTTAGCAAATTTCCATCTTTTCTGCTGTGCGTGCAGTGGCTCATCTGTCCAATCATTATTTGCTTACATCACCATGGAAACTCTGATTTGTGTATGATTTATATCGGTAAATAAAATATTTCTCTTTGGTTAAAAATAATAACTCAATTCTTACTTAGGTGGTAAAGTACAACAAATAAGTAAAGAGTTGGGAGAGGGGAAGTTTTAAAGTTATAATCGTGGGGTGAAGAAGATAAACTTACTTTTCGCTTAACACTAAACACTGAAAGATCAAAATCAATTGAAAGTTGCCTTTGAAGAGTAAACCTTTAGCTAGAAAGTCGAATGAGGCTTCATTATATAGACCTCTCCCCAGTAAAATTTTTTTTAAACACATTTTAACGTGATAATTTTTCAGATATCGCTGCAACGAGCCACTAGTTTTAAGTAGAATTTTGTAAAAACTAGTCTCAAGAAATTTCAATGTCTCTAATACTTTATATTTTTAAAAAAATGACAGAACATTCTATCACTAAATACAACTTTAATAAATGAACATTCTCATAAGTGTACGCATTGACTAAATGTTATTCTTGTTCGTCAGTGACGGGTATGTCGGTGGCTTGACGGGTAGGTAGATAGGGGCGAATATCCCATCTATATGCAGGCCTACTAAGGGTGAATTTTACAAAATGGTTTCCCACTGTTTCTCCCTGAAAATAGAGTTTCATTTCCTCAAAATCCCTACCCTCCTTATTTCTACTCTTTTAACATTTATTGATATGAGCGAAGAAGGCACGATGGAAAGTAAATAGTAAAATAAAATATGTGAGCAAAGTTTACTAAACGCTGTTGCTTGAATAATCAACAAGAATGCAATAACTAAATTAAATTTTATTTTAAATATCTATTTAGTTGGGCATATGGAACTAGTCAAAAAAAAATTCAGGGAAGAATCAAATAATTTTTTTCATGGTATCAAAAATAATGAACGAAAAAAACAAGTGCACAATGGAATGAAAATAAAAAGAAAAGAAAATTCTTTTTCAAGAAAGAAGTCTAGATCCAAAGTACGGGAAGGAATTAGCTGTGCGTTAAACGACGGAAAAGACGAAGCATTTAAATGACAATAGTACATGCACCGGCTAGCTATTGTTCAAACGATCAATACACACTTAAAAACAAATTATTATGTTCAACCATAAGATTCAAGTACTTTTTTTGGTTATAATCTTAGACTGGAGAAATGATTCACATATACCCAAACCTTATAGCATATTTTGATATAATACTTTGCAGCACTTGGAGACACTTTTAATCGAGTTATATTAGAGCACCATCCAGCAAATAGTTTATGTAGTATTCTGGAAATGTTTCAATTCAATGTTCTCCTCAAAAATCCAATTCTTTATTCATTTTAAATTGACAGAGTCGAAATTTAAAAACCATAACGCTCTAGAAATAACCTAATTCTTGTCAAATACGAGAAAATAGATGGATTAACTTATTACAAATCTTAGATGTTATGTTCATCAACGAATCTGTGCACACGTATATCAATTTAAAAATGTAAAAAAAAAAATGTTTTTTGCTATTATATCAATTTTGTTAACACCACTTCTTATTTTTGTGCATTTTAGTTCATGTACTGGCTAGTAATACCATAAACCATGGGTAAGCAGCCTTATTGATATTACGTGTTCTATGAGCTTTAAAATTGTTTAGTTGGCCAGTTTGGAAAAACTATCGAGCAAAAATTTTTAATTTTATATTTATCATATAGTAATTTGTTATTAGTCTAGTCTTATAAACACAATTGTTTGTTTGCTTAGTATTTGCTGGTCAGACAAAATCAGTTGGCGGCCGTATTTAGCCCGCGGGCCACCTGTGGTTTGCCAGCCACTACCATAAACTATTAATCATCAGGAAACACAAGGTTTAAATTATTTAAGTTTTACTAAGACTAAAACTAAATATATAATACAGTTCAAGTAAATATGCAATAAAATTGGTATTTCAGCCTACACTACGATTAGGACACGTCTCACTTGAGAAGTTTTAGGTAACCTGGAAGACGCGATGGCTGATATTTATTTAAGCTCCTTCAGCGTAAATTTAGCTTAATTTATATTGAAATTGTAAACTACTTTTTGGGCTTTAAACTTAGAAACCTAGTAAATGTAAATATTTAGTTCACTAGGATATAGTGACAAAGTTTTGCTACAAGGTTGTTGGGCTCTTTAGGTCCTTATGTTTTTATGTGATTGTAAGTGTTTCAATTTAACATAGAAAAATAAAATGTTTTTCCAAAATGTCTTTGGATTCTTTAAGTTACTTTATTTTGTATGTTAAAGATAAATGTAAAATCAAGGCCGTAGCCACCCCCGAAAGTTTAAAAACGAAATGTAACACTGTCTTATTTACGGTTTATAAATATCAAAACCAAGGCACAAGATAATATACAAGCTATTCAGCATGATGCATTTTTTATTTTTTTTGTGCGTTGGTTAGAATAGACTAAGACAAAATCTTGACAAAGGAAATATAAAGTATTAGTGAGTTTGGGTGAAATTGTTGAAAGGGGGGAACCTGTATGATTAGGAAACAGCAAAAGCTTTCTAATTGAAGGTATTTCCAAGTATGAGTGATAAATAGGTTGACAAAGCAAGAGGAATCTGAAGAAGGGATGGTTTAAGGGCGGGTGTGCGGGGGGGAAGGGGGGAGGCAGCTATCAAACCCGAGCTCCTTGCAGTATAAGAAAATATAATCATCAGTTTGAGAACAGTTTACCTGACTATAAGTGCGTGTTTCAAAGTTTCAAATATTGTGACTTCTGACTTGTGAATGTTTTTTGTTTTGCTAGTTTAGTGTGTAGTGTAGACTGGTGTTAGTATGTTTTTTAGTTATATTTTATATAGGTTAAACTGGCGTGCTTTCCTCGTGTGCTCAATTTATATGAATTTTTTGATATTGCCAATCTAACTATGAATTCTAAGAAACGAACAAAAAAGCTAGTCTACTTTCGTAGATTGGACCTTCACATAAAAAAAGAAAAGTAAGAAACAGTAACTGTTCCTATTTCTTTTTTAGAAACCGATGATAACGAAGCGGGTAGCCAACTTTACAATTAAAACATTTTAGATTCCAAAGACAACAATGGTGGCAAGTTTGAAAAAGAAGATATTTCATTGTTAACCTCAACAGCATCAACATCAATTAATTTAGAAAATGGGCATATAATGGACATAGGGCGCTATGTTAATGTAAGTACGAAATTTACATCTTAAATAAAAGCTATTATCTGAACCTTGGTTTCCTCCTGTAAGTTATACTTTTCCGACTATTGAAAAACGAAATTTACGTTTTCAGCCTCATTGGAGTATCCAGTTATCATGGTTGTTTATTCAGAACTATTGAATGGCGCGTTATGCAAATATTGTGTACTTTTTTCGAATGAGTGTGCTGGTAAGGGAGGCCACGAAAAGGTAGGAGCGCTTGTATCAAACAGTTTTTTTTAAAGTGGAAAGATGCGTTGGAAGTTTTTAGATCCCATTCCACGGCTGGCTACCATAAGAGATGTATCGAACTTGCGGACAATTTTTTAGATGTTCAGAAAGAAGCTCGTGTAAATGTAGTTAAACAAATTGACACTAGGTTTAAGCAGCACACTGAATAAAACAGAAATAGGCTTCGTTCTATCGTGGATACTATTATAATGATGGGAAGGCAAGAAATTCCACTACGAGGCACTAATGACTCTGGGCCTATGCTTCATGATGCCCCAGAAACTTTGATAAATGATGGAAATTTTCAGGTGATTTTCAGAATGCGGGTTAAGTGTGGTGACTTAATTCTCAAGCATCATATTGATACAGCTCCTTCTAATGCTGTTTACACAAGCCCAGATATACAAAATAAAATTATATACATTTGTGGTAAAATAATCTAAGATAGCATTGTAAAAAGAGTAAATAGCTCAAAGTGTTTTACAGTATTGGCTGATGAAACCACAGACATCTCTCCAATTGAACAGTTATCATTAGGTGTTTGCTAAATTGATAACACTGAGACAAATCTGAGTCCAAGCTTAGGGAGGATTATTTTACAATTCATCCCAGTAATTGATGCTTCTGGACGAGGACTTGCTGGCACTATTTTGGAGGCACTGATTAATATTGGTATTAATTTAAACTTCATGTATGGACAGGGGTATAACGGAGTAGCTGCAATGAGTGGGAAATTGAATGGTGTGCAGGTTGTTATCAAGGAACGTTTTCCTCAAGCTCTGTAACGACCTAGGATGGCCACCTAGCACAATTTGACCTTTAACATTTGACCTTTGACCCCGACGCTGATTGGCTGGATTTGGTCACGTGATCACGCCCCCTAGCTTTCTGATTGGCTGTTGGTTTCCCCCTCACCTCCCTCTGAACCCCTCCCCTCCCGCTGACCCCCTCCCCGCCCTCTGAACCCCTCCCCTCCCCTGAACACAACCCCTCCTCCTGACCCCCTTTCCAGTGTTCCAAACATGTTGGTTCTTGTCCAAACTTGTTTTTTATGCCTGGGTAGGATTGGGATGGGCGTTGGAGTTTATTTTTATTTTTTGGCGTGCAGTCTACGGCGTCGGTCGAGGGAACACTCAGCACGAGCCTCTCCTGATGGCAGCGTAGCGAAGAATATGGCTGGCTGGCATCTGTTCGCCTTCCTTTCACTTCCCGGAACACGCAACACGAAACTTTCCCGATGACTGTTTAGAGTAGAGTGTGAGAAATGGTTTCCCTGCCTTGAGAACCCTTTCACTTCCCCTCACTCCCCTCTCCTTCAAGGCATGTGTCGCAACCCCCTATATGATAAAGGGTTTCCTCGGTGTCACAACCCCTTATGTATTAATGGTTTTTTCCTCATTGACTGGCGCCAGTTTGGCGGTTCGACAAGACAATTCGAGACAAGAATAGAACATGACCTTGAATGATGTCGCAATGGTTGACTGGTGCCAGTTTGACGGCTCGACAAGACAGAAATAGAACATGACCTTGAATGATATCGCAAACCTCCCTATCTATGAGGCAATGGGTTTTCCCTGATGACTGGCGCCAGTTTGGCGGCTCGAAAAGACGAGTCAAGACAGGAATAGATCGTGACCTTGAAACCGTAACCTAGGTCATTGACCTTGGCAACTCTCCCCTATAATGGGTTTCCCCGATTACGTCATCGCAACCCGGCGCCAGTTTGGTGGCTCGACAAGACAATTCTAGACAAGAAAAGATCACGGGGTCATTGACCCTGTTCATCTCGTACCACGTAACGTCACTCGAGGGAGAGAGGGGGTGGATATATAGGGGGCCCACTCGGTCGTCTATTTATAAGCGTTTGGAGAGTGGTCTAAAATGGACAAGTTACAGCAGTTGGTGAATATTGTTGACGCAGTGCAGACCGTAAAATTGTGTGATCTAGCCGTCGAACAAAAGCATTCGGTGGATAAATTAAAAGCTGTCAATACAAAGTTCGGGAGACGCCTAATAGCCTATCTAGATAGCGAGTTTTGTATATTTTTACCCTGTCGTTTTGGTACTTTAACAGATGAAGACATGTGTAAGCTTTATAACGAAAAATTGGTATTTACCTGCGCCGGAGTAAAACCCGGTTCACCTACTATTGGGAAATTTGAACGCGTTTAAGAGTCAAGCAGTTAACAACAACCAAAACATCGGGCAGCTGGACAGTTGATACATGTGCATCGTATCGCACGGTGGACCCTACAAACCATACAGCACGTTTAGCTCTCAGGTACGCTCACCATGCTTAGAACCGGCTAAATTCATTTAATGTTTGTGGGTCATACGATTACGGGGCGTGTCTATATAACTGTAGAAAATATTCACAGTGTCGCTGTGAGCGATAGACATGTAATTTACAAAGTAGTGAACCAAGACAGAGAGGAGTGAGGTTACATCGAGTTCTGTGACTCTACCTGTCACACGATAAGAGCGACATGACATTGGCTGTGTACAATTTCCGCCAAGGGGACGTTGTGGCCGTGTTGCCCAGGCCTCCACCACCCTTCCGAGCTCCATACCATCCACCCCAATACTTCACGATACCGCAGCCACCGCCCCCATCCCTAGAGTCACTGGCGTACCCGCCACCAGAGTCACCCGATTACCCACCGCCAGAGTCGTCTGCCTACCAGATATCAGAGTACTCACAGTCAGAGTCACTCGCGTGCCCACCACCAGAGTCATCTGCCTACCAGACATAAGAGTACTCACCGCCAGAGTCGTCTGTCTACCAGACATCAGAGTACTCACCACCAGAATCATCTGTCTACCAGATATCAGAGTACTCACAGCCAGAGTCATCTGCCTACCCGACATCAGAGTCAGCAGAGTCACCCGCGTGCCCACCATCAGCGGAGGAGGAGGTAAAGTCTAAAGAACCCGTAAATCTCAAGGATTTAACAATGTATAAAAGTTAAAATTATGGGTGAAACTCCCGATGACTACATAATCGATCTGGGAAGTTTCGGTAATGTCTTACTTCCAAAGTCTGCCTATTATTTGGAATGTAAGCGATTTAAATCTAAAGCACGCTGTATGATATATCTCAGAGGACAAAGTGTGATGTTTAAAAGTGAATTAATAAATTAGGTGTGCTCATGTTGTCGTAGCACTCTGCTGACATCATTGGAGCAAGCGGTGACATTTTGAAAAAAGTTAAAAGGGGGAACGCAGTTTGTACGTAGAGGGCGTTGCCGCTTGAGCGAGAGATTTTTTTCTCCCAGGAATATTTCTTTCGCTGCATCTCCAATTGCCATTATGCCATTTAAATGCGGCATTTGTCAGGAGTCCTACGCGAAGCTCTTCAACCTTATTCGGCACAAACATCAATGTCATCAAACATCTTAAAATACTGCTCACCATGATGCCTGTTAGAACGAGGATTGCAGTGCGTTAGACCAGATCGAGAAAGAAGAATACAACCGTGTCAAGTGCTTAAACGAACTTGAGAAAAACAAAAGTTATAACGTTGTGCTATCGGAAGAGATCACCAATGAACCGAAAGATATTGTGCTTGAGGATGTGGGAAGAGTAAGATTGCCCGTTGAAAACTGTGGAGACATTGTCAATATGCGTTCTAGCGCTTCTCAGCGTGTCCTGAATTATTTTGGAGGTGACTCCTACTCATTTTCTAGATGGTTAAAATGATAATCTCTCCTGATTTTTTTTATTAGCTAAAAAAGTGATTATATGTTTTTTCCTTGCTATCACAATTATATAATTCATGTTGCACTCTAATCTTAATTACTCGTATTGGTCACAAGACCTAAATAATATTGCTACTTGTAAAAATATCACTCTATGTTGTTGTTATTGTTGTAGCTGTAAATTAATTAATTGCTGATTGTCAATAAAAAACTAGCAATAAAATGTTGTTATTATTTTTTTAATTCCTAGAATATATTGGTTGAAGAATCAAAGACAAAAAGGAGATGGCAACATTGCCATATTCATTTATAAATTGTTGTGACTTTAGATTTCTACCCAAAATGAAAGTAAAAGGATTTAATAGTTTTATTCTGAACGTTTCAACTTATCCATAATGTTTGAGACTGAACTGCTAAGTCAAATAAACTTGTATTTATAGTATAGGTGAGGGGGGTGTTTGGGTGTAAACGTTAAAACACAAATATGACAGTTTATAATATTTATTTATATACACAAATAAAATTTTTAGAAATAGATCTCACACTATGAAAAGTTTACTTGGAATATTTATTTACACAGATAAAATTGTTTACAAATATATTTCACACCATGAAAAGTATACTTGAAATATTTACACAAATCAAAGTTTTTTTACAAATATATCCCCCACCATGAAAATTATACTTGGAATATTTATTTACACAAATAAAAGTTTTATAATATAGATCACACCATGAAAAGTATACTTGGAATATTTATTTAAACAAATCAAAGTTTTTACAAATATGTCTCACACCATGAAAAGTATAATTGGAATATTTGTTTACACAAATAAAAGTTTTTACAAATATATCTCATACCACAAAAGTATACTTGGAATATTTACACAAATCAAAGTTTTTACAATATATTTCATACCAACAAAAGTATACTTGGAATATTTACACAAATCAAAGTGTTTTTACAAATATATCTCACACCACGAAAAGTATACTTGGAATATTTATTTACTTAAATCAACGTTTTTACAAATATATCTCATACCACGGAAAGTATACTTGGAATATTTATTTATAAATATATCTCACACCATGAAAAGTATATTTGGAATACTTATTTACACAAATCAAAGTTTTTACAAATATATCGCATACCACGTAAAGTATACTTGGAATATTTATTTACAAAAAATGATAGTTAAAGAATATATATTATGGAAACAATAATACATTTCTTGAGCTCGTAGAGGGAATAGTGGCCGTGGTATTAATTTAAAAGTCCAGTTTAAAGAGTATTTGAATATATGTACAGATGGTTTCAATTTAAAATATGTACAAGGAAAAAAAATATATACAAGTAACTTTTTCTATTTGACTAGAAATAATCAGGTAGTTGAAAGATTGTACTGGCGGATAAAATATATAAAAATGTATTCCGGGTGCATAAAATAAATCAATAAAAAAATGCGTGTTTTCATGCAGGAGAATAATATGATGAAATCTCAAATATTTGAAAAATGGTATGTCATTGGAACTGTCAAGAGTGAAAGAAAAAAGGTGTCAATTCAGCCCATCTAAATGATCACCTTTAAGTCGTGGTGAGCGCATTTACAAGGACTCTGATACCAAAACGGCAACGTATTATAATAATCGGTTATCCACCGTTATTCTGCGAAACGGTACATAAACTCGCAAGACCATTTCTTACAATTTTGTGCGGTATCTGTATGTATCTTTCCGCGGCCTGTTTGGTGAATATCGCTTTCAAAACGTCAAAATTAACGTCGTTCTAGCTGCCGTAGTTTATCGTGATCCCGCGAACCTTACATACTGTTTTTGTTTGGGCAGGATCGTCACCAACACAAACTCGGTACGCGTAATTCTTGGGACTGTCAGATACAAAGGGGTTGATGTTGAATCCCGGACCGTTATCTTGAAGTTCGTCAGTGAGGTCACCTTAAATGTCTCCGGTCGGTGAACTCCAATCGTGATAAAACGTGGTCACCCAATTTTTCAAGTGCAACCTAGCCATAGCAGTCGTGTAGCAAGCCACCGCCACACTCATGTTAGGGTTAGGGTGCAACGCGTCACGCGCATCCTTGTAATTGAGGAACATAACCTCATCATTTATATCAATGATGCTGTCGACGGTGATGTACGGATCCATCAGGTACTTATGGATACCCTGATAGTCGTTGACAATGGCTATGTGTGGTAAATCGGGTCTTTGCCCAAACTTTCCCCATAGCGAGTTTAAAAAGAGTTTAGCCAGAGTGTGGAGACAAGGGTTTTTACAAACAGAGCCGAAATCGAGTTTTACCCCTTCCTTTTCGTCATAATTTTTAATGTAAGCTAACTTCTTCATCTTGTGAGGTACACCACTCTAGCCATCCGCTGGCTTCTTGTTTAATTTTCAAAAAAGTATCAATGTACCCGTGAAACAATCCGCCAGAAAGTGTCTGACGGTCGTAACCAGATACATTGTACTCCCACACTTCATGTACGGCTTCAACGGTGTATCCTTTCTCAACGGCTTTCCGGATCTCGTCAATCACCCAGACGCCTGTCAACCAGCGATCTTTTTTGTCGTTGTGCTGACACGTGCCTTGGTTTTTCTCCTCCCCACATTTCCTGCACAAGATGAACAGTAACTTGTCGTGCATCCGTGTAGGAATATACGGGCATGAATAAATCCCGTGGAGGCATCACGGTAACTTTGGCTATGCCTTCTACTTGATCTATAGACGGACAATTTGGTTCCAAGTGAATTTTAGGGTGGCCGATGGGATATTTTTTGTACTTGCAAATGTAAGGATACAACGAACACACATCCACGTACTTGATCTTCTCTCCACAAGAAACGTCTGCTTCGTTGGAAGAGTTTGATACAATTTGTACGCCCAGCAAAGAATGCGTCCCTGGGACTGAGGGGCTCCTTGCTGTACACCTCGTACTGGAGTACAAATGTTTTCAAGTCCTTGTCTGTGCGTTTCATCACATTAAACGTATACTCCCACATCTATACAACCGTATAGCTGGCATTTTTAATTTTTTGCAAGCAAGCCATGGTCGCTTCAAAGCGCGTCTCCATGGTCTCTTGGGGACTGTTTTTGATAGGGGTGGTCCTGTCGGGATAACAGAGAGGGCACCCGCGCCAATAACAGACCCAGAACTGGAAGACGGTAGTGGTATATCCAACTTTAACAACGCCGTCTACACGTTGCCATAACACATATTCCTCGCGGCCGTTACCCGCATGAAGAATAGAGACACCACGTCGGTGGGCCTCCCAGCAGAGCCATTGTACGGTGACGTGAGACTGTTGGTCTGCAAACCGGTAGCAACCGTTAGGGATGATACAGATGGTATTCTCCTTAAGATGACTTCGGCGGTAAACCAACATGGCCGCTCCTGCGATCGTATACGCCTCTATAAAAGGATCCACCTTTTCTTTTTCCATTAGCATTTCTCTAAACTTTAGGCATGCCTTCCGTAGGATCTCTACATCTTTCACGCAATACAGTTACAACTCACGGTTAAAATCAAAGACATAATTTTCTTTGACCAACGCGTCATACCACTTTTCAAAGTGCTTCTTTCCCTCAAACAACATCTCACCGATGCCGTAGTCCTCCTTTGGCGGCAAGGGACCCCTATACCCCGCGTTTTCTTTTTTATTGAAAAAATGGGGGAAATGTCCCTTGGCCAAAGACTTGTCCAAGCCGAATGTCTTGGTAATCTTGGACAACGATATCGGGAGAAAGTTCAGCGAGTCAATAAAGTGGGGTGGGCCATAACGCATGGACATGATTTTCCCACCGTTAATTATGAGATCTGGAGTCCATTTTTCTACTTCCATCATATATTTTAAAATGAAATTACCATCGTAGCCCTTTGAATTAAGGCCTAGGAGGGTGATATCCTTAAATTTTTGTGCTTTAATTTGCTCTATAAATCCGAAAAATTGGGTCATTGTGGTATCACCCTTGAATATGCGAGTCCTATCACCCCCACATTCGGTGCAATGATGGTCATTTAAATCGATATGAAGGCAGGTTTTGCAGCACGTCTGCATGACACAATGTTTAGGTTCGTGCAAGTACGTGTTGACCACACCTTGATGAAGCGTTTCTTGTCTGCATTCAAAATCATAGAATACAATCATGAAATTACTCTTTTCCAGTGTCGGCTTGGATTGGTCTTGCTTCATATAGCAGAAAAGGCCAAAAGGACGATGGGTCTCGCATAATCTACAAAAAGTCTCATAACATCTGTGTGAATAATTTAATCCTTCCAAACTAAAAAATTGCCCCCATACCTCACAAATATTTTGACATCACAGACCAACAGGTGACCTCTGTAAAAACCGGGACGTTTATGATTATCAAAACATGACTGGTTTGTGAACCAACGCCCACAGTATTTACAGGTCACAGTTTGACCTCCAATACAGACCGCTTTAGCGTAGCACTTTATGCACGTGGACTCGCACTTGTGCTTATTCTTATTACTGAACTGCACATGGCAATTGAGGCAAAAGTACGAGCACTTAAACGCGGCTGTCAAGATGTTATGACATCAAAATGCTTTTGCTTATCTTCGTAAAAATACAAAACAAGGTAGCCCTTAATGGAAGGTTCGGGAGGAGTAGACCCCTCATATAGGACATGTCTCACACTACGTTCCCTGAACACGGTGATTTTGTATTCGGAGAGGTATGATTGAAATTGTTTCAGTTCAATGATTCTTCCACTTTTTAAAAGATTCACACGGTTATCACGGCATAAATCTACTGTTTTGTATTTTTGAATAGGACGACCCAATTTGATTTTTCTAAAGGTGTTCACGTCCGTGCATCCTGGTTCTCTTTTAACGTCACAGACAGCCTTGTCGACAACCAATGTGCGGGCAAGACAAAGTGTACCACCGCAATTTTGAATCGTAATGATCCCTTAGTTTTACGGCTATATGTGTTTGCGGGAAAGAGTTTATCACATTTATGACTACCCCTCCCGTGTGGCTCTATAAAATGGCTGAGTTTAGCGTACAGTGGTGCCGTACATAAGAACAAGCTATTACTTTGCAAAACGCGACTTACGTTATCAAGCACGGATCGAGCGTCTAACTGATCTGCCCTCCTAAAAGAGACGAACGTCGAGTCAAAGTCAAGTACGTACTGTTCAAAATCAAGCCAACATGATCATCGGCGCTGACACCATGATCCTGCAACCGATTGAGCAAATTAGTAATTCGTTCTTCAAACCACCTTAATACGTCACGGTAACTTGCTGTAGCACTAAGATTTACGGTAATTTCTCTAACAGTATAAAAGAAACGCCTCAATTATTTAATTCTCCCCTCGACGATTCGAAGAGGGAGGCCTTGGTACAAAGCTCCATCAACCTGGTTTACCAGCCCACTAATTCCCGAAGATGGTCTTGCTGTCACAAATACGTAGTAAGCAAAATAGTAACAATCAAAATATACAAAAACGCTTTTAAAATATACCTGAATTTATCCAATTTTCCAGCGCGTCGAAACTCATTATGATGTTTACTAGCCGCAATTATTAATCACAATGACCGAATGTAATGATCTCAAGGTCTATTTATAGTCACTTCAATGGGGGTGTGCCACATGTATAGGTGGCGGCTTCTTTTTGGTCGATAATATTGTTTCTACATCGGTACTCTCCAGGTCCATGTAAATACCTTTATCTCTCACTCACGGTAAATCTTCCACGGGGGATGGACGACTTTCTCCGGTGCTGTCGGTCGTAATTATTTTTCCAGCAGCACAAATGTGGGTACACATCTCGCCCTGTAACGGGAGGAGGTAGGGGTTCAAGTCCCTCCAAGGTTGACAAATGCTAATCCTAATTAAAAGCATTAATAATAGCTTTGACTGATTTAACATTTCAGCCCTGCTCAAATTAAGGTACATCACTAATTTTGTTATTCTGTCTCTCTCATTCGGGCAAAGATATTCAGATGGTGTTGGATGGTTCAGTTGTCAATGATGCGCAAATGTGGATACACATCTCACCCTATATCGTCCCTCAGAGGGCAAAAAACGCTTGCCCGGCACAGATTTATCTCATTGCCAAACCCTTCCTTCACCTCTGACAAGACGTGTATTAATCACAACTTGTGAAGGTAAGGAATGCCAGGCTTCCACCGTGGTTCAGATTCCACGTTAAACTGTAGGTCTTCCATTTCATCTCACAATCACCCTACCATTGCACATCAGAGTAAGTGCGTATAATCCGAATTGGTAGTAAGACGCGGTGCTAATAATAATAATAATAATAATAATAATAATAATAATAATAATAATAATAATAATAATAATAATAATAATAATAATAATAATAATAATAATAATAATATTTGGAGAAGCTTAGCTAATGTGTGATAATTGCGAACCTACCCGGATTGTTGTATTTTAGTGGAGTGTCATATAGCTTATCAAATATATCTTAAAATAGGTTTTTATAATGACTCGTTTAGTGTTTTATTTTATGACTGTTTAATGTTGGACATTTATCAAGTTTTAAGGCTCGATTTTTTTTTTAGATTTCAATGAGTCTTTTATGAGTATGGAAAGATACGTTTATTTTTAACCCTATCATTTTGATGGTTAGTATTAATATATATTTAAACTGTATCTAATTAGTTTTACTAGGTACTCATTTTTTCATCATTTTCTACCGATACCTTAAAATTTCCCTGACAATTCCCTTATCAAGAAAGTATCATTTCTATGGTTGACTCTTTTATTTAATCGATTTGTTTTAAACACGCTGAATATCCGTTCTTCTTTTATAAATTACTGCAAAACAATAAGGATCATTTTAACACACAGTAAACGTATTTCTCACTAGATATCTCTAGTACTAATATGATGTAATGAAACGTTTTATAAGTTTCTTAACATTGTCTTTCCAAGTGGATGCATAAGTTTATATTATTTTTACTAATAATTTAGTCTTTTTCTTTCAAAAGGGGTTTAGGAAGAAAGGAGTTGTAACGATACTGATTTGGACCGCTCTCATATATTTAAAAAGTCAGGATGAAGGTATTTTTCTTTAAAGTATTGTATGTAAATTATCCTTTTAAGACCTTATATATGGAGAATCACGCGCTTTTCAAGAATAATGTAGAAGGATTGCACTATTTAAACTTATTTTTTATTTCAAAATTTAACTCCGTAGTATTTACTCAACGAGCAAGAAATGTTAGCTCCCTATACCCAATAGGAAGCTAGCTTTCAAGACACCTGTCACAGGGACGCTTTCGATTTGTTGGTTTTGACACTGATCACGAGAGGTCCAATGGGTAAGGGGTATGTCATATAATCTGTGTGTGCGTATGAACACACAGAGTGCCAGCAAAATAAACAGAGAGTAATCACATAAATCTACACAGTGCCGGTAACATAAATCTACAAAACGTTGTAATAAACCAGTTCCATGATCTAAATAAATCGTGTGCAACATTAACAGCTGTATTTATTTAAGTAAAATATCGTAATAATTGGCGCTCGATCACGGGGCTATAATTACCAATTATTACAAATTAAACCGCAACCGTAATATCAAAATTGGCGCTCGATCACGGGGCTATAAATACCAATTATATCTCCAAATAAACCGTATCATCGTAATTGGCTCCCAATCGCGGGACAATTTTGTCCCAATAACACCGTATTATCATAGAGTACAAGTTAAAACAAACTGCAAGTCTTGTGTTCTAGGCCTATCACAAATTTTAAGAAAAATATGAGAATACTAATTATTTAAAATTTATTTTTAAGATTAAAAAATCAAAATACTATATTTAAAAATGTGTATTTTAAACTCAATTATTTTAATTTAAGGGTTATATATTTAAAAAATATCTCGATTAAGTCATATCTCGAAGGTAAAATTGTATTTCATATAATGTATATATCTACTCCGTTTATACCTGTAAGGTAGCAAGCAGTTTTGCCTTGACGGATTTCACTATTTTCCTATCTTACAAGGTAACCAAATAAAGTGAGCTTTCTAACTTTCAAGGTAAATGAAGGCTATATTGGACGAATTTCGGACAGAGTGTATTTTACAACCCTCTCTAGAATCGAATAATTGAACACTTAATTTTAATATCTCATCCTCTATATAGTTCATTAATTAAATGGTTTTTGTCAACATTGGCCAAAAGTCACACCACTACTGTTAGAACTTTCCTATAAATATAAATACCTTGTGGTTAGTGCATTTCAAATTGTACATTATTTTTAAAAATTGTTATAATTCACAAATTTTCTTTTAATTGCAATGGACGTCTGAACATTTTCTAACAATATGAATCGTTATAATATATTGTAGCATACTAAGAAAGAATACTTAGTACTTGCTAAAAGTTAGAGAGTGTCTACTATCTCTTTGTCTGAACTCCTACCTATAATATCCCTTCTTATTCTGTGAAAAGTCATTTCTCGCATATATGTCAATGGATTCATGGGCATAAGGTACCTGAGGCAAATAGGGCCCACCTTATTTAAAAATCGAATAATTTATATAGGTGCTAGGATTAATGGAAATGTTCATATTAAAGTTTGTTTTATTACTAATTAGAAAAAACACAAATAAAAACAAATCTTAGCGTAGTTTAAATTTTAACCAACTCTTGATAAAACACTATGTTTGGGCCTTACTAAACCATGGTAGTTTAATAAATCCCATGAACGAAATCAAATATTTGAAAAGGAAAATGACAAATTAATTGGCACTTTTGCATAGGAACTAAGTTGAGAGCATCTTTAATCATAATTCTAGCTTAAAAACAGCACACAAATACGTCACGGTCTTCTTTGGTGAGACCAACACACTCTTCATAGTACCAATGAAGACACTGTGAGCATTTCCTTATATCAGCAACCTTTTCTTCTCTGCATCCATGACAATACCATCCGTCTTTTGACGGTCTATTTGTTCCTTTACTTTTCTTTGTTTTTTCCTGTTTATTAGTGGTAGCCTTCTTCTTACTACTATCCTTTTCTTTTAAAAGTGCCTTGGTCACCCTCTGGCCCTGATAATTTAATGCTTTTCTTCGTGGTTTTGCCTTCACAACTGCATAATTTGGCGTTGGCATTAAATCGTGAAACGGGGACTTCAAAAAATCCTTTGTTTTTAGATTTGCCAATGGAATCTCCTCATCAGATTTATCTGAAATACCAGGTGGAGGATTAGGAGATGTTCTTACTGGTACTGTTATTGTTGCGGCCTCTTCTGATGTCTGTTCCCATCTTGGAACTGGCTCAATAATTTCACTGTCGGAATCTGAAGATGATGAGATGTAGATTTGAAGTGGACGCTGTTGATGCCTTGGCTGACAGGCATAAGTCTCAGGTTCGCTGCCAGAAGATTTGGAATTGTAGATAATTGGACGCCTTCTAACATTCAACCCAGAAGTGGTCGTAATTGGTGAAATATCTTGAGTATTTTCTTCAGTTCTCATACTTTGAGAATGTGGCTCAGAAATTTCTATTAATACAGATGGTGCAAACGCTTCTTCAGGAATGGCGTCAGGATTAAATGGATACAGGCCAGTTACCCTGAATCTACTGATAATATTACCGTGGGTCATACGCGTTGACCAGACTTTACTCAGAACTGTGTTAAAACGCGCTTTGGTCAATCTTTTATTAGGCTTTTGGAACGTGAACAACAAGAGTGCTTGATCCCAATGATGCTCGAATGATCTGTAGACAGCTTTGTCAAGAGGTTGTAGCTCGTGGTTGGTGTTTTAAGGAAAGCAATACAGCAAAATATTACTATTCTCTGCAGTGTCAACTATAAGATAATCTAAGTGCGACGATGCCCCATCAAAAATTAGGAGACATTTTCCAGGAGCTTTATGTTTTCCAAGATGGTTAATGAATTTAATGAATAATGATGTAGCCATGCTCCCCTTCGGTGCCATTCTTACTAAACTCCTAGCAGGCAAATTGTCATCGAACTCAGGTTTATGCTTTTTACCTTTGAAGATAATCATAGGGGGGATTGCAGCCTCTACTGCATTTACACAACCAACAACAGTGACACTCTTTGCATGTTTTGAAGAAATCATATGTACTCTTAAAGAACCTTTTTGCGCTAAGACTGACTACTGTTTATGTATCGTGAGACGACATTCCTTTTCATCCATGTTGTAGAGGCGTTCTGGATGATTATTAATGTCTAACTCCTCATAAAGCTTCTCGACTCCATCAAAGTGCTGATTCACTATAGCTTTATTTAGTTTTTGAGCTCGAGCAGGATTCAAAAATTGGGCTTTACGTTTCGAAATGTATGGGTTTCTCCTTAAAAAAAACTTAAACCAATCTTTCCCCGCGAGACAATTTTCTTTATTGAAGTTATTCTTAATATTATTTTGTTCACAAAATATAAATGTTTGCCTTCGTATAGCTTTTGGAGTTAAAGGGACACCAATTGAAGCAAACTTTACTATTCTTTCTACCAAATTCTTCTATTGTTCTTTTGTTAGCACAGTCTTACCTCCTAAGCTTTTCGTCGTCTTCTCTGTCCTCAAATGGTTCCTCAATGTTCTTCTAAGCATTCAATAGCGTTCTGTCGCTGCACGTTTGAGATAGTTGTCCTCTTTGTACAGCTTTCATAGCAGCTTCCAGACTTTCATCAGTCCAAAGACCCCGTTTCTTCTTGACTTCTGACATTTTCAGGGGCCTATAGCAACAAAATAAGTGACTATCATGATCAATCACAAAAAAATAAAATCACAAATTATAGCAGTTTAATCCTTTTGCACTCCGCTCTTTTTCTTTATTCCTTGCTAAAACACTCAGGCTTATTCTCACGTATTTGCCCCTTAAAATTGAAGTTTTAGAACATATAATCATTAAAAAAATCACATACTGTACATATATTTAATATTGAAGAATTCTAGATAGTATATATGTTATCAAGAAATATACTACAAATATTTATTAAGAAAACTAGCTCACCCGTCAGACGTCGTTCTGTCAAAAGCTATTGGACTGTGGCAGTCCCACAAACTTATCTTTTCTGGTCAAGTTCTGGTGATGGCGTCGTTTATAAAGTTTGTCGTGATGACATCTTTAGTTTTCAGTAATGGTCACCAGAACAGATAAGTTTGTGATACTATACAGTCACAAATGTGTAATTTAAGCAAAAAATTGAATATAAACGTATTTCAGAGTGATCACTTTATTTATTGACTATCAAATAATTACCGTGATATCAACAATACATTTGCATAATGTTAATATACTTTTCTATGTATTTTTAATGTCATAATCCTAAACAACATCTACTTACAAAATTAAGTTTCTATTTCGTACACTGCAATACTTTAGTAATATTGTGTTAGATGATATTTTCAATGTAATGATTTATGGTACACGATATTTTTTGTTTGATTACCTGGCGTGTAAGCAAACAAAGCTGATGGTTTTCCAAAACGGAAACAGGCAACATACAATTGGCCATGCGAGAAACATGGGTTTTTCAAGATTAATGCCGCAAACACTCAATGACTGCCCCTGGGATTTATTTATGGTCATAGCGAAAGCAAGCTGCACTGGAAACTGCATTTGTTTAAATTCAAATGGTATGTCAGTCGGAATCATTGGGATGCGTGGTATCAAAACGTCTTCTCTTTTATACTTTCCCTTTAGAATGGTTGCTTCGATCACGTTGTTCAGTAATTTTTTCACCAATAGTCGTGTGCCGTTACAAAGACGCGGTTGGTTGATATTTCGCAAAATTATGATCACCGATCTGACTTTAATTGAAGATTGTGAGGTGGCAATCCTGGCAAATCCAGCGAGTTAAAAAATTCGGGTGGATTTTTGACAACATCATCTTGGTTAGTAGCGGAATCAACTGATTATAATGTCCTCAATTCACCGGCAATTTCATTTTGAATTTTAAAATTTAATTCATTTACATCCATGTTTTGGGAGCCAATATAGCTGGTTCGTTCCACCAAATATGATCTCTGTAATTTTGAGCAACGTTTGGGAACACCTTTTGAATGAGTTCGGTTTCTGATTCAGTAAACTGATAAAAATTGTCAGGAAAGGTAACGCACCCAGTCAAAAAGTCTAAAGCGAAGTTGCCATTACCTATGTCAAAGAGTTGTTTTGAAAATATTTTTCCAGATCGATCATTTTGCAACTCGACACGCATATTCTTGCTTAAATTTAGTATTTTTACGTGTTTCCACAAAACGGAGGACTTTAAACATGCATTAAGTTCATCATCTGGCGTTGACCGTGGAATCACTGGCAATGTTTGACGAAAATCTCCTGCTAACAAAGTCATCGCACCACCAAATCGATTTTGATTGCTCCGCAGATCTTGCATGGTTTGGTCTCATGCCTCCAAAGACTTTTTATGTGCCATCGTGCATTCATCCCACACTATCAATTTACATTGCTGCAAAACCTTAGCCAATGCAGAGTTCTTCGAAATGTTGCAGATCGGCGTTTCGTTGCTTTGCATATTCAACGGCAATTTTATCGCTAAATGGGCTGTTCGACCGCCTTTCAACAATGTGGCTGCAATGCCTGATGAAGTAAGTGCGAGTGAAATTTCATTGTGTGAGCGAATTATTGCTAAAATCAAAGAAATCAAAAAAGTTTTTCCTGTACCACCGGGAGCGTCCAAGAAGTAATCCCTCCAGTTACATCATGTACAACTTTCATAAGAGTATCAAATACATACTTTTGATGTTGGTTCAACAGGGGAAGATTTATTCGAACTGATTCTCTTAAAGCATCGAGATCAAACAGTTTTTCTCATTGCAACTCTTGATTAAAAGCGTCGTGCATCGGGTGATTGGGCGCAGCCATGCATAATTGAGATAATACTTTGTTTGACATCATCAAGTACATGTACTCAATTGATATTAACGCCTCGTTGTAAATTTTTTCACTGACTTGTAAATTTGGATTTCCTGTTCTAATGCGCATTTGATGCAAGA
>CABFWO010007849.1:0-22052 GCA_902155825.1 Timema genevievae | reverse complement strand
GAACGGTGACTTTGGGCAGGAGACATACGTCTAGGGAGAAAGCGAGAGGACGTGAACGGTGACTTTGGGCAGGAGACATACGTCTATGGAGAAAGCGAGAGGACGTGAACGGTGACCATGGGCAGGAGACATACGTCTAGTGAGAAAGCGAGAGGACGTGAACGGTGACCTTGGGCAGGAGACATACGTCTAGGGAGAAAGCGAGAGGACGTGAACGGTTACCTTGGGCAGGAAACAGCCACCTGGAATAAACAGGGCAGGAGACAAGTACGAGGAAAACGAAAGAAATTTTCCGATGACATTGAGCAGGAATATAATTTTCAATGAGACTGATTGTACAAAAATCGATCGCAATGATTTATTTGTAACCGCTTCTCTTGGTCTACCTGTTCAGGTTACACATATGGCCAAAGTTGTCATTATTAACTATTAAATTCTCCGTGTTTTATAGTTTTTCTAGAAATAAAATACCTTTTTTTTTCAGACAAATTAGATTGAATTAAAGAGGAATTGACTCGTGTAAAGTCATGTATACTCCATTCACGGTAGGAATTACTCTCCGAAAGATCTTTTTTCCTACCAAAATCCCACTATATAATAACTTTCTGGTAGGGAAAAAGGCCTTTCAGAAAACAATTCCTACGCCGAACAGACTTTAACTGATGAATTGTGCTTATGGGAAAATCCAAATTGCGATCGGTTTGCGTAACGCAATGTTTTTAGGAGGGGAGAGGGGGTGGAGGAGGAATAAGACATTTGATCGAATCATCGTAGTTCTTCAGTAAGCTCAGGGCCGCTCTTAGGAGATGTGGGGCCCTGAGAAAACTTCTTTTGCATGGTCCCTAGCAAATGCAGATCGGTGGAGTTAAAACGGACAACTCGCTTCATCCGTTCAATAAATCAATCCTCATTATTATATTGTTTTTTTGAACACTCTGGCAATATTTGCTAGCTCGATTTTACAAGGAACCAACTATACGAGCGCGCAGGCAAAAGTTTCCCACCCCGAATTGTTTTTTCCCCTGTCACTTAAGCAAACGCGGGGCCCGCCACATCGCGGGGCCCTGTGCGGACACACCGTTCGCACACATCTGAGGGCGGCCCTGAGGGAACTTTACTTCTTTGCAAAGGCCTACTATTAAAAGCTTTTAGTGAAATGTCTTAAATTCATCAATATTCCAGTGTTTGTATTAATTTTTAGAAAAAAATTCCCCCGTATTCTTCTGATTTTTCCAGACAGGAAAAATGCCCTCTGATTTCTAGGCTTTCCAGGTGCGTAGCGACCCTGATTCATTAATTACGCTAGTGTTTTAGGGCTGAGGAAGGTAGAATTTTAGAGAAAATGTATCCTCATTTACATGGAATACCATTTAGGAAATAAACGTCAACCTCATTTGGTAGCTTATATATTATAATATAATACTATTTTTACTAATAGAAATTGTCAAAAGGTTAATATATTTATTTTATAATATTTAAAATGCACAGTTTCTGTGAGGACAAGCATCTGACGGGAAGACTAAAGGTAGGCCCACACTATGGCGTATCACTCCGCACCAATTCAAAAAATATTTACTTTTTATGTATTTTTAGCACCACGTCTTATTAGCCATTGGGGTTAAACGCCTATGTACTAATTAAACTAATGGGTCAGGAATTAAAGTTGAATTGAGAGGAAATGTATCCACATTTGCGTGGAAATAAAGTGGGGAAACTATTTAGTAAAAACCACCTTCAGCGGACCCGATCGGGATCGAACCTCTGTCTCCCCGTCATCGACAAACTCGAATATTACGAAGGTAGCGCCTTATACCATGCATGCCACGAAGTGGGTTATTGTCATTTTAAAAATGAAGAAACCCACTTCGGTGACCACATGGTCAAAGGCATAACCCCCACGATATACTTGACTGCTGATGATAGGGAGATCAGGGTTGGAATCTCGATCGGGTAGTACCTAAGGTGGTTTTCCCTAAATGATTTTTCCACTCTTCGGCCACGCAAACCTGGGTACATCTACACTAAATTCAACCCTCCTCTAACTCACATGTGTATAGCCTGAAAAGGTAGTAAGACGCGGTGCTAAAAAAAACTGAAAGCCAATATAGGAATGAGCCAATTCACTGTTGTGAGGAGAAAGTTGTGTTAACATAAAAACAAATACATACCGAGCAGGTACATACATGTGTGCACCAACCTTTAAGTTGGGAGTGTATACTCCATTCACGGTAGGAATAACTCTCTTAAAGGTCTTTTTTCCTACCAAAATCCTACTATATAATAGCTTTCTGGTAGGGAAAAAGGGCTTTCAGAAGACAATTCCTACGCTGAACAGACTTTAGGGTGAATGAGTTAAGGCCAGTGTTTTCACAGTTTTTATAGTAAAACTTTTTTTTTCCAAAGTAAATAGCATATTGCTTCAGTAGAAACATAGAGTTTAATTTTCTTCACATGGTGATATTAACAGTTGTTAAATATCTGTCATGAGCATAACGGAATTTGATGACAAACTTTTTAAAATGAAGAGTAAAAATTTGTCATTAAATGCCAGAACATCCTTGACAGATATTCAAGAACTGTTGATATCACCATGTGAAGAAAATTAAATTCTGTGTTTAGATTGGATATTTGATTTATTTTGACAAAAAAAATTGAAATAAAAACTTCAGAAATACTGCCCTTAACTCGAGTTTCGTACCTACCCTCCCACCTCATGTTGGGCGACAGGTACCGCGGAACAGAGAGTAAAAGTTTCGGTCGCTCCTAGATCCTGTGTTCCCCTAGCCTAGTATCGTGTCTGTATCTGCCTGGCAGCCCGCATGCTCGCCTCCAGCGGCAGCCTATATACAGCTTGGCCTTGAACTTGACGAAGCTTGCTGCTGTTTTTTACTGCTCTGTCACGAGAGAGAGGGGAGGGAGAATAAAAATGAACAGAGGAGGAGGGGGAAGGAGAAGAGATGTTGATGTCTTGCCGGCCAGCTCGATCAGCTTGGCTTAGCTTTAGACCACGCCCACTAAACATACAGCACCGCAACTTATATAATAGGATTTTAGTAGGAAGACACTTATGGAGGGGAAAAAAAATATCATATTTTGTTGCGGTCAGTAATCAGGGTCGGATTAGAGCGAGGGATTTAGGGGCTACAGACCAGGGGCATCCAGAGAGTAGGGTAAAAGTTATTTCACCTGTTTCAGTTGCCGAATGGTCTAAGCCCTAAAGTGCCACTCTCGTGTTAGAATGGCCTGTTGATGACTGGAAGATCGGGTTCGAATTCTGGTCGGGCCTAATGAAGGTGTTTTTTCCTAAGTGGTTTGCCACTTTTCTTCCATGCAAATGCAGGTATATTACCTCTTAAACGCTTCCTTCCTCATCCCTACCCCATTAGAGTATCATATATGCGTATAATCTGAACAGGTAGTAAGACGCAGTAATAAAAAAAAGTTATTTTATTCGTGAATGCTGAATCAAAGTATAAGTAGGTAATCATTTTTTTAATATTCATTACTGTTTTCAGCCTATGGTCTGGGTGAGTTTTTTATTCAAACCATATATTTTCCACTACCTGCCGGCTAGGCCTGTCGTAGCTTCATATGCCTTGTTATCTAGGACTAGGACAAACACAATATTCAGTCCTCGATCGTTAATCCATCACTGTGAAAGAGTAAACCCATATTTAACCAATAATATTTTTTTAAGCCATACTCGTAATCGAACCCGGGACCCCTTACCCAGTAGAAAGACACGCTACCTATTGAGCTAAGGTGCCGGATGAACCTAATCTAAGTTATCTATTTAAAAAGGGGTTCAATTAATAAATAAATAAATATATATATATGTAAATTAAGACCTTGTAAAAATGAATTTAGTTTTCCTTTTGAAAATATTACTGCAGCCTTCACAAAACTAGTAGTCCAGAGGCCTACAAAATCTTAAACTGAATCTGTCAACAATAATAACATTTTATCTTATTATTAGTATTATTTTATTTGCATTGATAATATTTACCAAAAGTGACAGCTGCATATGACTTGACGTATGAAAACGTGGTAGTAGATTTCTCTCTCGACTAGGTTTTCTGGCCTAAGAGCTACGCCAACATCTGATAAATGATAAAAGAGTTCAAACATTTAGATAAGAGTCCCCCACATATCTTATCGTTGATATTATGTATTGTGATGCCCCGATTACGTAACAAGTGTGCGGTAACCAGTTGAAGAGTAGTCTATAATCTTGACGCTGAAACAAAGAACTCTGGGTTCGTTTACCACCTGAAGCATTGTTTATTTTCATACGCCGCAGCCGAGTCAAACACGGTATGGTTTGGATCCCTGTTCAAAACGTATTTTTAAGCATACCATGAACCAGACAGGTAACGTAAATGAGTGTCACAAGCTGGGTGCGAGAAAATTTAAATTGACAGAATAAAACTTTATTTATTATTATTGAGAAAAGGTAAGACCCGTAACATAATACAAACATGAATGATATTGAAATTATATTTAGGCTAGATATTGAAAAAAAAATACACAATTAAACTAAAAAATAAATAGTACGAAACAAACACAACCACTTTTTCATATTGTGTATTATAGCTTCAAAGAGTATTTACAAAACTAGGTTTTCAGTAAAATACCCTTAAATAAGTTTTACTCATTAAAACAAACACATCATCTTGTTAATCTTAATAAACAAGCTTTATATATAAACATTAAACCAAATTGTTAAAAAAAATTTAACAAATTTCAAATTTTCAAAAATAAATTATTTGTAAACCACCCTAAATTAATTATTTGTAAGATTAAAAACGTGTTCTTTTTCATTATCATATAAAATAGTCCCCCGCTATATATAGAGAACAAAATTGGTATATATATTTTCAAAAATATTCAACACAGTAAAATTTTTCATGACAAATACTCCTAATACACCCATATGAAACCAAATCGCTAAGGCCATTATAAAAAAATTACAAGTTTTTGAAAAATCAACTAACAGTACCGGTAAACTAAATATAAATGAGTTTTTACCCCAAAAACAAGTATACAGTGTGATTTGTCATGTCAAACACTCTCAAGATGCCCATTTGTAACCAAATCGTTAAAGCCGCCTATAAAATATTTCAAGTTTTTTGAAAAATCAGTCATCAGTAAACTAATAATATACGAGTTCTTACCCACATACAAGTATATGGTGTTATTTGTCATAACACACAATTCCAAGATACACATTTTAAAGAATATTGTTAGAGACATTTTTGAAATATTTTAAATTTTCAAAAATTACCCATCAGTAAACTATCTTTCAATGAATTTTTGCAAAAAAAACAACTAATTATACAGTGTTTGTGATCATGTCAAACAAATCTTGTATGTAATTTAATCAAAATCGGTAGCGGCATTTTCGAAAAACTTGGAATTTAAAAAAAATCATTCATCAATAAACTACTTAAACTGAGAGCTATGGTAAAAAAAACTACATCAACATCAACTGTTTCCAGTCTGTGGCCGGGTCAGTTTAGTAAAATACCTCCATTTTCCTCTTATCCTTCCACCATTCTTCCTCCTTTAATTGCTTCAATTCTTCTCTCACTTGCATACTTTGTTATCTGTTCCTGCCATCTATTTCTTGGCCTCCATTGCTGTCTTTTTCCTACATACTTCATTTGCATAATTTTCTTCGGCATCCCCTCCTTCTCCAACCTCATTACATTCCCATTCCCTCTGTCTTGCTTCCTCTACTATCTCATCTACTACATGTACCTCCACTCTTTCCCGGATAGCTTCATTCTTAATCTTGTTTCTCCTCGTGACAGTTAAAAATGCTTCTCAAAAACTTCATTGCCTTGGCCTCCACTTTCCTAGTTTCTTTTACATTCATTGTCCTTGTTTCTGCTGTGTATGTGACAAAGGGTACAACACTTCTTTTGACTTCAAGCGTGCTTCTCTTTTATATTGCATAACCTATAGAACAACTCTCCCTGCTGTCCTCTTCTCATTTGACCCTCTCTACTTCCACTCTTCTTCTCAATCATGCTTACAAGATAGTCTACGTTTTGTACTTTTCTCAGCTCTACTCCATCCAACTTGATATATTTACTAGGTCTTATCCTCTTCCTTGTCATTACCATCACTTCACACTTCGCCAAGCTAAATCTCACTCCACAATCTTTCACCTCTTTATTTCAGTCCCGTAGCTGTTCCTGTACTCCCTCTTCCTTCTTGCCCCATACAGTAAAGTCATCAGCAAACCTCATGGCTTTCATTCTTTCCTGGCACTTTGTTCATGACCATTTCCACTACCATTACAAATAGTGATTCGATCTATTTTTTATTTGGAACCACTTCATCCTTCCACTCTCCGTCTCAACACAACTCGTGTTATCCTCCTCATACATGCTTTTCACTCTCATTACAACTTCTCTTTCCCCTTCGGCTTCCTCCATCGCTTTCCAAACTTTATTTCTATCCATACTATTATATTCCTTCTCCACATCCATAAATATCAATACCAAGCTTTCCCAAAATGCATACCTTCTTTCCCTCAGCTGTTGAATGGCAAAGATAAGTCTATTATAGACCTTTGTTCCCTAAACCCATGCTGTTCCTCTCTAACCCTTCCATTCACTTTTTTTTCTTGAAAAATCTTATAAAATCTAAATATCAAGTTTGAACCAACCGTTTCGGATATGTGTCCAGGTAAAGACAGAATTGAGCGCCTAAGAGAAGGGGCTATGCCACACAACTTGGAATATTGATTTCTTCACGGTTCTGCATAGTGCTGTTGTCTATTAGCAACAATATGAACTATTTGGACATGTGGCATATTATCTTGTTTGTTTAAAACCCTACCAAAAATAGAGCTGTTTGGTGAGAAAGAGAAGGGTCTATGCCACGTGAGAAGCTAGGGTGAAAAACCCATTTACAGTGGTCGACATGGACAGTTGGGATTTTTTAAACCTACAACCTAGCCCCAGTGCAAGTGAAGATAAAAGAAAAGTTGGCATCAGGGACACTACATCGGTAAAAGTGTCCAAAGGCAGTCCTACATCTTTTTTAAACATTCTTACGGACACATTGAAACATGGACCAAGGGCCAGTTTTATAGTCAGATTTAGTACGCCTCAAGTGCGGCGCTATACTAAATACAAGACGTCACCTACCTGAAATTGAATGGAATGGGCCAGTTTCATATGCGAAACTGGCCCATTCCATTTTGGTCTAGGTAGGTGTCATCCTGTATTTAGTATCGACTCGCACTTTAGGCGTACTAAATCTGACTATGAAACTGGCCCTATGAAACTGACCCTAAGGCACATATGTTTTTAAAAAAAAACAGCCAGGCCGTCGTAGAAAGAATCTAATGAGGGAATCACTCAAAACAAAAATGTTAAAAGAGGCTTTAAGTGAAGTGCCTAAGCTTTATCCTGCAGGAAGAGAAATCAACTCCCTCAGCCATCGTGATTTACTTTTACTCTTGGCTTTCATACCTGCCGTGCATCATGACCTGTACAACAGCTTGAAACCCACAAAGGTAAAGGGACGCGAAGAGGAAGAAATTAGTATTTGGGTTGGGCAATTGTTATTAAAAACTGATATTTCAAAATTTGTTTGCAGAGCTTAATGATGTTTTAAATACATTTGATCCTACTTATTTACATTTTTCAATAAATAGCTTAAAATTCTTGTTTTTTTTAAATACAGTGATTTTAAACTTTTGAAAACATTTTTGTTCTTGTATAAAACTATTTTCCCAACTACCCTGATAATGTTCAAGAGCAAATAAGGCATTTTTTAATGTTAAAAGAATATTTTAATGGGATTTGTACTTAGTCTAATGAAACCATATGTTTCTGAAAATTTTCTCTTACTTAGGCACTCAATTGTATAATCCACTTTTTAGGTTCCGGTTCACATAAAACGTAAAGATTATTATTATTATTAGCACCGCGTCTTACTAATCGTTCGGGTTATACGCACTTACGCTAATGTGCAATGGTAGGTTGATTGTGAGATGAAATGGAGGACCTACAGTATAACGTGGAATCCGAACCAGGGTGGAGGCCTGGCATTCCACACATTCACAAGTTGTGATTAATACACGTCTTGTCGGAGGTGAAGGAAGGGTTTGGCAATCGGATTAATCTGTGCCGGGACCGAGGATTGAACACCGGACCCCCAGCACAGAAGTCTGACACCTTACCCCTAGACCGCCAGGCCACCCGTAATGATTCGTAATAATCTCGAGATCAGTTTTTTTTTCACGATTACAACCATTTCTCTTGATATGAGAAAGTAAAAAACCGCAAATATTGAATCAGGGTTGACACTTATTTCTTAATACAAAATTCCCTATGTTTCAAAATGTTTTCAAGAAGGAATTCCCATTTTCCCAAACACTTTATAGAATAGTGTGTAGGAATTAAATTTAGTTTTCTATACATATTACTATTTTTAAATCATGCAAGTGGTCTTTAGAACAGGATTATTTGAATTCGATGGGAAAATGTATGCAGTTACACAACCCTCAGGTTTCAACGATAAAAAGGGGAGGGGTAAATAAGACATGTCTTCAGTTCTGTTTTTATTTCCATGCAAGACTTGCAAAGGCTTGCGGTTTAATGTACCAAATTCCCAAATATTCTTTTACTTTAGTTTGTTTTAAAAATATAATTCTTTGTGTTTTCCAGCTATTTTATAAACACATATCCTGGATGTTTTTCCGTTTTTTTTCTGGGCTCATATTATTTCCGCTATTTTCCAGGTACGTGGCAACCCTAGAATGTTTATTTCGCAGCTCGTTAGTCCTTTGATTTAAATCTGGACATCTTTTCTTCGTCGGTAGATCTACCGATTTTTTTTTAACATAAATCGAAAATTCGGATTGTTATATATAATCATTCAATCAATAAAAAAACACGTCTAAGGGCCGAATCCATCCCGTGGTCCGCTAGTTTACGAAATCCGCCATAAGCTATCTGAGTGAATGTTTAACACATTTATTTTTTAGATTAAAAAAAGTCGGTGCCTTTATATATATACACACACGCGCGGAACTGTTTTCTATGTTGTGTGTAGAATACAAAGGTCATAAAAGATCCTAATATAAGGTGTAGGAATGAGAAAGGTATCGTAGATAAAATACACTCGCATTCGCGTGGATGAGGGGACGAGAAAAGCACGCGTTTGGGTCTGAACTCTGACCAGCAGGCAGCATGACGCCACGACGGGTCCCAAACCAGTTGTGTGGAGGGGGTGCCTGTTTGGTAAGGTCCTGCCTTGTTCGAGAATAGAGGCTGGCCGCTTGCCACTCGTCACACACGTGAAAAGCTCCAGCATCATAGTGGGATTGCAGTAGAAAGAACAATATATTCATAAGTAAAGTCAGGTGATATGCAGCTGTCACATTGAGAAGTTCATAACAATACCTATAAAATAATATTATCAATGTTGACGTTACAAATATGTTTGTCTTTTCTAAAAAGTTCCTTTCTAATAAAATCATACATCTTCATATCCATGCATCAAATTATAATGTTCGAATACCAGTTCATATCCACACCACACCTTTAGGATAATAAAACCCACTTCGGTGGCTGCATGGTTTCAGGCGTCACTCCCGCAGAAGACTGGACTGCCGATAGCGAGCAGATCGGGGTTCGAATCCCAGTCAGATGTACTGATGTTTTCTTTTCCTAAATGGTTTTCTATTCTCCCTCCACGCAAATGCAGGTAGATTATCCTTTAAATTCAACCTTCCTTCTCCCTAATACAGTATCGTAATTAGTACATAGACGTAATAGCCCAAACTGGTTGTAAGATGCGGTGCTAAAAAAACATTTTTTGTATTTAATTTCGCCAAAATATTGAGAGCAAATCACATTTGGTATATGTTCAAAAACCAGCTTTCTGCAGAATTTACACTATGATGTGCGTATAACCCGAACGGGTAGTAAGACGCGGTGCTAATAATAATAATAATAATACACTATGATCCAATCGCGCTGCAGGCAAAGCCTTAATATACACTTCAAAATATAGCTAAATAATTCCCCATGCGTTCATACGCCAAGTCACGCGTCCTGCAGCTGTCCATGTTGACAGCTGTAAAATTAATAAAAGGATCGTGAACCAAAGTTAGTTTACCCTAAGTTTATTTTGTACATCCTTTCAACAAATTATTTCTATTTTTCTGGTGACCAGACTGTACAAAGATACCAAATGAAGGCTAGCCAACAGATAAAACGTCACCATGATTGGCTGGCTCTATCAAAGGTGACAATGAGAAATGTCTGCCAGGAGGTGAGTAGCGGTGTCCGAGTGATCTAAGACTCGCGCTGCACTTGGTCACCCCATTCAGAGGTTCGAATTCTGGTCGGGTCCTTTAGAAGAGTATGTACAGGGTTTTACTCCACATGCGATATCATACTCTCTCAACGCAAATGCGGGTTCATTTCCTCTATGCTACTCCGGTCTTACTCCCTTATAATAAGTTGTTAATAGTCCTAAGTGTTGATCATACCAATTAAAATAAAACAAATATTTTGATCATTGTCAAAAAATTAATGTTAAATATTCTAGTAAAATATATTTAAAGAGAAAACAAAAAGTTATTAACACAGTTTTTTTTAATTAGTATGTTCAACACTCAGGTTATTAAAGACTAAGGGCCAGTTTCATAGTCAGATTTAGTACACCTCAAGTGCGGCTCTACACTAAATACAAGACGTCACCTACCTGAAATTGAATGGAATGGGCCAGTTTCATATGCGAAACTGGCCCATTCCACTTTAGTCTAGGTAGGTGTCGTCCTATATTTAGTATCGACTCGCACTTTAGGCATGCTAAGTCTGACTATGAAACTGGCCCTTATTCTAAAGGGAAGACATGAAGGGGCATTTTAGAGGAAATGCACCCACATTATCGAGGAAACATGATGGTATAACCAGAGTGATAATTCGCAAGTGAAAACTATGCTCAATGCAGCAACGATCCAGTCCATTACGATTGCGTGACGACCACTGGTGCATTCAATTATTCCCGAGATTGACAACAAGGCTGTTCAGGCAAACATGGCATTGGAAAGCGATCGGTTAAAAAAATAAATACCTCACTATTACCGAGGAATGAAAAGATCCGCTAAAGTTGTAATTTGCAAGCTAGGCTGGATGTCCCCGCCCATGTCGTCATTTGACCGCCACAAAGAGGGCGTCAATCTAAGCTCGGCTAACCTAATTTCCTGCGAACCCCGGCTCCTTTCAAAAGCTTAAAGCCACCCAGTAAGCTTCTATCGCAAACATTCATAGCCTAATCAGCCCTAACTACTAACTAAGAATTTCATTTTAGTGAACTTGTTCAGTGCCGGTTCTTGACCTATGCGAGCGATGCGCCCGCAGTGGGCCCTACAGCTAGCCCTTTGTTTTAATCGTTTAAATAAATCAATAAAATTATAGAAAAATATGAGAGCAGAAATTAGTTATAACAGCACTAGCTGTTCGATTAGTGTTTGATAGACATTCTCCTAATTTATTTACTAATTTATCCAATGATTTCTTCTTCAATTTCTTCAATAAAAATACTAAAACTATATTATATTTTATATAAAAACTATAATATATGCATAGTGCATCGTCTATAAGTAATATATTCAATCCCAAAATAATGTCAATCAATAGTTTCTTTTTAAATAATTAGTTCAAGACCACATTATTTTCAAGATCATATAAAACATAGCTACCAAAATATATTTTTTGTTTAGTCTGATTCATATTATCTTACTTTTTATGCAATTGTACTACTCTAATATTTCATTAAAAAAATCTACGGGGCCCCAAATTGGCTAGGACCGGCCCTAAATTTGTTTTAAAACCGTCTGTGTTTTGCTTGAGTTGTTACATTATGTGGATCCTGATCGCACTTTATGTAGTTTATTTTCGTTAATCCCGAGACCAAGATCAACTTAACGTGCACGTAACGTAACGTTCACTTAAAGTAAATAAACTAGTGTGTGATCAGGATTCACATAACAACGTAACAACTAGAGCAAAACTCAAAAGCCAATGAATTTGGACTGTTAGAAAACAAATTGTTCACTAAAATGAACCCCAATCATTTAGGTCTGATTAGGCTACAATTACTTGCAATAGAAACTTTAATGGATATACCAAATAAACCGTCACAAGAGGCTACTGACAGGGAACAGCAATATAACACGAGCAATCGCTAGTCAGTTCAGTGTAACTAGCGACGAGCCGAGCCGAACGCATGTGCTCCACCCGACTTTCAGTGTTTTTCGCGAATCCCTTTAATTGTCACATTAAGAATACAGACAGGGGCGGCNCCCTTTCTGACATGTGCTATAAAGATCCCAGTGTGACCTATATAAATTATGGAAAAATCGAAAAAATAATGTTATATTTCAATTGTTTTTATAACAAAGCTAAGACAATTTGAATGAAGCCATAACTGAATCATTGTTATTTAAATTACGCGCTGACTCCTAGTTGCAAAACGCTACGACGAAACTTTATCGCGCCAAAATCAAAGTGATTGAGCATGCGCCAAGCAGGTGGTTACAGACCTCTCCGGGTGTGGTATCATTTTATTAGGTGTGATTGTGCGTTGGTTAACTTGGTTTTTAACATAAAGCGAACGGCAAACTACGAAGTAAATGTGTGAGAAGAGCTTCTGCTTGAGGTATTATAATTATTACCTTACAGATATATGCTTGATTGACCTGTAAAGTCTATCAGATTTTATGCACGCGTATGTTTGATCGTGTATGTCCACCTATCCTATTCTGTCACTTGCTAGACGGGTTAATGTTCTTGAGACTGATACAATTTACTTGATGTTCGTTAGCCACAGACCAACAAACACATTTAACGGATCGCTTTAAATAATGTGTTGTATATTCAACTACAGAACTTTCTGTCAAGCCTAATTATTTTTATTAATTGTTACGTTTATTAGCACATGGGCTATTAACGGCTTCATCTAATGGGATAGTGATGAGGAAGGCAGTTAGGAGGAAGTGAACCCGCATTTGCGTGGAGGTGGTTGAGTGAAGATGGAAAAATCGCAGTGATAAATAACTTGTGGGGAAACCACCCTTAGTTCACCCGGCCGAGATTCGAACCTGGACCTCCCCGTCAACGGTTAACAATGGATTGTGAGCCAACGACTCTACCCCCCTAGATCACCACTGCGGGTGAGTATATACTTAGGGCGATATGCTAGAACGGTTATCATATCCTAATAAAGTTATGCATTTAGGGCTAGTGGAGTGTTATTGGCAAAAATGTTTTTTATGTTACAATCCCCGATTTAAAACGTTCCGCCGCCACTGAGTACAATTATACAGTACCTATTAGTGTCTATTGGAATGAAGACAAATTGTGTACTACTAACAATTTGCATCAAGTGTTTGCTCACAATAGAGTAGAATCAAGTTTATTGAATAATATAGAAGAAAAAAAAGTAGAATTCTCAGTATTTTTGTATTGACCCCGAAATTCTTGATTTTTGAAAATATTCATTAATGTCGATCCACAATTAACACTCCTTTCTCTCAATATATTCGTCCTTCACAATCGTTATTGTCTTCTCTTTTTTTTTAGTAGCATTCCATTAAAATAAACGAAGCACTTCCGACTTCTGGTCTCGACATTTCGGCTAGAAATGAGAAAAAATCGGAGCAGTTTCGAGCCGAGCATTCGCCAAACTCCAATTAGGAACTTTACATCACAAAGCCCGGTTCAAATCAGTCACCACCTTTAGAGTTGGCGAAACGAGGGGGGGGAGGAAATGTTCCTGAATTTGTTTGGATGCGATAAACAAACAAATTAAGTACTAAATAGCCCTGTTAACGTCACGGCTAGAGAACACGTGATGACTTCCATTAAAAAAAACGAGAACTGTTACGTTACGTTACGTTACGTTATGTTACGTTACGGGAAAGTTAAGGTGATCGTGATCCCGGCATAAATGAGAGTTTCGTTAAATGTTACGTAACGTGAACGTTAAGGTGATCGTGATCCCGGCATAAATGAGCGTTTCGTTAAATGTTACGTAACGTGAATGTTACGTAACGTGAACGTTAAGGTGAACGTGATCCCAGCATAGAGCCCGTACGCAAGAACGAGGCTGAACGAGACAGACGGTGACTTGGTTTTCTATCTACTCCGCTCCGGTGGCCGCGTGGTCTAACGCGCTACTCTCGTGTTGGACCAGACTGCCGAAGACGGGGTTCAATCCCAATCGGATGAACTGAGGGGTTTTCCACTCTCCCTCCACGCAAATGCGGGTGCAATTCCTCTAAATTAAACCTTACTATTTGTCTAGCCCATTTGTGTAATTAGCACATAGGCGTATAACCCGAACGGGTAGTAAGACGCGGTGCTAAAAATAACTCCTTTCCACCTTCTGTTTCACTCAGCCCTTTATTCGGATAATGTGTGTGGATTAGGCTGTGAGTAAAGTCCAATTTTCGTATAAAGAACCTTATCTGACAGCTAGAAAAATTACTAGATCTACTTTCATATATTCATAGGTCAGGTCATGTAATCTTAACCTGCCACTTTTGATTAATATTAATACTATCCATACCTATAAAATATTATTATTATAAAGTAAAATATATTTGTATTTTCGTATGAAAATTGTTGTACAAGCGAAACAAACAAAGCCCGTGTGGTCTTCAGTTTGACTTTATTTCAAGATAATCGAATGTTGCGTGTGTCATTGCGGTAGCATGTATTGGAGACAGGATATCCTGCCCGTTACATAGTTCACCTCTCTACAGAGATACCTGACTGGCCTACCTGTTGTGCTGATAAGAGCCCGCAGCTTAAAACACTCATGCCGGTTTGTACACTAGCTTTTAAAAATAGACACCTTTAATACCCCAGCGCGGGTGTGTCAGAGATAATCGAAATGGAGACTCCTATAAATGCAGGAATATGGGCTGGGCTGTGGATATTGCGCAACTTATGGAGTGTCAATATATATTTTTTCCTCTGTAACGTAGGATAAAAAAATATTTAATACATACAATAATAATATGATTAGTTGAAAATAAAAACATTACAATTGTTTATCAATTTTCCCATTTCAGAAAATCAAAAACGTATTCACCTAAGTCACGAGATAACGCTCGGCCATATCGTGTAGCAATGCCTTGAAATTGTCAATTTGAGAACTTGCATAGCCGGCCATATTATATGTTTAAAAAAACTAATTTAGACACTTTAAAACAATTTCTTATAATCTTGTTTACAAATAGAGAGAGAGGTCAAAATTAAGGTCAGTTGCACAAAGGGGTAGTTTTTCCCATTCCCTCGCCAAATTAATTTGGGTGAATTTTCTCTCAGTTACCCTTTCCAAAACTCACCACTTAAATTATGCCACCAATAGGTATGGACTTAAATGTAACCACTATAATTGTTTAACACAGTTATAAGTGTAAACCAGGATTAAAAATCAGTATGATGGTATCTAATGGGCAATTCTGAGTTCAATAAATATAATATTTTACCCAACTGTGGGCTATCCATATTTACAATAATGGTGTTTACAACATTAATGATGATGAAGGTATGTGCTACTGTGAATGTGCTGAATGTGATGAGTTTGTAGACTTGCCGGTGAATCTACAAACCCACTGGTTCGGTTGGGGGAGATAAAAAAAAGTCTTTACTATTTCACATACTTGCCAAACATTTTTAAAAAATTACCGGTGAATTAACAAAACTACCATCAGCCACTAGTGAATGTTGATAAGTCATGTCAAGATTAGGTTTGGTTAGGTTAGTTTAGGCAAGTTAGGTTAGTTTATGTTAGATTAGGTTAGGCAAGTGAGGGTATTTTGGATTTATGTTTTATACTTTCACATGAAGATACTTTCGACAAAACGCATTGGGATATTTATAAAATCATTGGTAAATGTAGATAAATCCTATAATTTGTTAAATAGATGATTGCTTTAAATGAATCTATACATTCACCGATAATTTTACAAAATAACAAATTCAGCACATTCAGACACAAATATATATAAAAATTCAGCACCAAATCTTACTACCTGTTCAGGTTGTACACATAAGTACTAATTACACTAATGAATTAGGAATTAATAAGGTTTCATTTTAGAGGTAGTGTACCAGCATTTGCGTGGAGAGTTGAAAACCATTTTGTAAAAACCACCCTCAGTATGCCTGAGCAGGATTAAAACCTCGATCTCCCTGGCATTGGCAGATGATGAAGGTATAATTTAGGCATAAAGCGTATCCGAATTTTAGAGGAGCGATTGTGGGAAGCCATTTAGTTATAAATAACACCCTTGGCACACCTTAAAAATATTTTAATCCCTACCTTCTCACCACCTGAAAACAAGACAGTAAAAGTTCAAAGACTGTGTCTGCACGTCTACCGACAGGTGTCTTGATAAAAAGTTGTTTACTGAAACTTTTAACCAAGATTAGAAAATCAATGTTTAGGTTTATCAAATAGAGCATTAAGTTTGATGCAAACATAAATAAATTAAACTAACACACACAAAATAAATAGACATAATTATGAACTATTAGTCAAAACATGATAAATAGGCATTATTGAAATTCTTTCAATAAAAACCACAGTATCAGGGGCTCGTTGATTATTTCAAAATACAGCTGTCAGCCTGTCACTAATGGGAAGCCTTTATACAGACAATCAAGTCATCACCGTGAAAGGAGACCCCTTAGTTCCATCACCAATGATACATTTTTTGGCTGTGCCGTGAATCAAATTTAAAACCTTATCTCGGTATACAAATGCACTACTTGCTGAGTTAAAGTGTTGGACTGATACTATCTGTATGCCATCCCAAAGCAGATCACATATTTTGAGTTTCACAGCAGTGACTAGGGTTGTTTAAGAGCTCATCTAACCCCAAGGATAGTGCATAGCTAAGGTAGGTACAGCTCTAAACAAGCATCACAGCGTTGTGCAGTAACCTAGCGTCTTCATTAGAAAATGGAAGCATTGAGACCAAGGAAAACCTTTCCACCATAGACAATTGAAAGAAAATTATTTTTAGATGGGAGAGAAAAAAAGTTATTGATTTTAATTTCTCTGTTAAGTGATGAATTCAGTAAACTGCAATTCGATTAGATTTCTAGTTTAAGCATAATTGGCTACCATATGTAATATCTTGGTTAATCGACCATGAGATGGGTTACTCAGAAGATTAAAGACGATCCTGTCAGTGTCAGGGGGACAGCAAAAAGGATGGGGGTTGAACCAACACCAACACAATAAGAAAGCCTGGGCAGGCTTAGGTGGTGTCATGGGCTATGGACATACTCGGTTAGCAGAGACCACTAACTCGCCCTACCTGCCTGTAATTAATTATAGCTGCATTATTATTAATTTTTTAGGTCCTACAAATCTTATCGCCCATTCAAGCTATCCACCACAATGCATTATAGTTGTTTACAATATAATATGTGTCTACCTTCAACATTATTTACGGGCAAAAATTACAAAAATGCCCATAGAAGACCTAAATGGCACAAATGTAAAATAAAACCAGATCAAAATGTCAAAACGAGCACAATAAAGCAAAAAGATTAAAAATTGTTTTAAAAAAAACCTCAAAGAGTAGATCTAAATAAAATAAAAAGGGTTTAAAGGTTTTTTATTTATTATTTATTTGGGGTATTTAACGTACACTTTCTGAACCTACTGATTATACAAGCACATAAGAATTTCTGTGAGCGAGAGCGAAACAAATTTAGGATTTAGACACTGCAAATCCCCTCGATCAAGTTCCTTGATTAATTTGTATGAATGACTTTCCCTAAGTTAAATCAAATGATTTAGGTTTTCTTTGCAATAAACATATTTAGTTTGTTTTTTTCCTCAGTAACAAAACTATCCACTCAAATTTGTTAAAACCAATACTGCAAGTATTTCTTAACACTTAAAATATCAATCTCTTTGACATTAATATGCAATCCCTTTGGTTCGCATTTTCTGTTAGTTTGATTTCTTCAATATATCAGTATTTTATATAACTTAGAATCAATAGGACTAAGTTAATGTCATATTTAATTAGAAGTTATAATTTTATTATCTATTGAATTCATAGCTTCTTCTCATGATATTGAGCTTCTGGCAACTGCCTATATTGTCTCAAGGCATCTTCTAAAGTGTCTTTCTGAATGTTGCCAGGGAAAATGTATTCAACATTTTCCTTGAAAGATATTAAGCTTGCCGCATTTGTTTCCAATATGGTGAATATTATAACATATAAAATATATCCATAGTGTAGTCAGTCGAGATATGATACTTTTCAGTGTAAACAAGAAGTATTTCATATTTAACTCCTCGATGCAGTATCGAGCAAGTTCTAACATACCAGTACCTGATATAGAGAAGAGAAGTGTCCTTGAAGTGTAAGGAAGTGTTGTACAGGGCGTACTTTGTACCCATTGTCACTTTTGCTGTAGAAACATGGACTGAATGTAAAAGCATTTAGGAAATTGGAGGCCATGGGAATGAAGTATGTGAGGAGCATGTTAGCTGTCACGAGGAGGAACAAGATTAGGAATGAAGTTATCCGGGAAAGAGTAGGAGTACAGGGAGTACATGAGGTGGTAGAGGAAAAATGGCTGAGATGGTATGGGCATGTAGTGAGGAAGGAAAAAGAGAGGATGCCAAAGAAAGTGTTGGAAATTAAGTATTTAAAGTCCGCAAGGGAGGCAAAGAAAGAGATGGGAGGAGCAGATAAAAGAAAGTGTTCAAATGAGAGGAAGATGGAGGCATTTTACTAAACTTACCTGGCCAAAGGTTGGAAACAGTTGTTGAAGATGATGAGGAGGAGGAGGAGGAGAAGGAGGAGGTACCTTGCTCTAAGATATTTGTCTGAGAACCTCATGTTTTTCCTTCGAAAAGATACTTTTTAACAATTAATTGTTTTTCAACTATAATTATAGTCTATTAAAATAAATTTTTATACATTTTGGTGAGATCCTTGTTGAAGGGGTTTTGGTATTCATGATATCCCATCATTCATAGCTAAATAAGTAGCTCTGTAAAGATAATGTGAAATGTCATTTAAACCTTGTAACACATTTATTAAAAATTCTCATTTGCTATTCAGTCTTTCTAAATTTGATGGACAAAGGGATCTTATAAATAGGCCCCATAAGCATGTGCAATATTGCATTCAACTTGTTGCTAGTCTCAGGGCCGGATCTACAGCTATGGAGGTCCTAGGTTTGTAAAAAACTGGAGCTCCCAACATTAAACAAGTATCCCCCACCTACAATACCCACCAACATGTGAACATTGTAATTTTGTATTTAAAAAATAACTGTTTAAAAAGCTCATTGATAAAGATATTATTTAAATAAGGAACCATTGTCTTCACAAGAAATTATATTTGTTTAAAACAAAGTATAGGCCTGCGGTATGGTATATATTTTGTTTGTTCTTAGCTATACGGACAACCAATTATGCTAAAACTCTGAAAATAAATATATCTTTATTTTAGTCATAAATAAGTTTGTTTGGACTCCTGAATTTGTGGAGGCCCTGAGACAAATAGCCCCTGTTTCTCCCCCTCAAGTCAGGGCCTGGCTATACTGCGCAAGTCAAATGCCTCTCGAATAAGAGCCCCCTTTAAAATCAAAAAAGGGCTGTATATGCACTTTGTCAACAGTAAAAATGACCCGTTTCAGTGGCCGCATAGTCTGAGGAGCTACTCTTGCAATAGACTAGACTGCCAATGATGGTGAGATTGAGGTTTGATCCCAGTTGGGTGTACTGAGGGTGGTTTTTCCTAAATGGTTTCCCACATAAATATGGGTAGGTTTACACTTCCTGTAAATTCAACCTTCCTCATCATTTTGATTGATTAGTACATGAGGGAATAACCAAAATGGGTGGTAAGATGTGGTGGTAAAAAAAAAAGTGCAATTTTGTTACATTAGGTAAAATGAAATTACGACTAGGCTTCTTAGAAATCTATACAGTCGAACCTGGATAAGTGAGAAAACTCTACAAGTTTAATCGCCAGGCCCCCGTCATTTTCACCTCAGAAAACCTCTATAAGTGAGAATGTCTTCCAGGAAATGCAACGCAATTGTGCGTGTTTTGACAAGTCACACGTGTGATTTTTTGTTTCTCTGCAAGGGGTCAGGTCTGCATTAGTATACAAAGACCTCTATAAGTGAGAAACCTGTTCTACAAGCGAGAAAAAATTCCCAGTCCCTTCAACTGTCGCTTATCCAGGTTCGACTGTAATTGTATGATCATCTTGTATTCAACAAGGTAGCAAATACAAACATGTGTAGAGAGTATAAGAGTATGTATTTTTATTAATTTCAGGTATTTAACGTGCACTTTCTGAACCAAATGTTTATATTAGCACCAGAGAATTTCTATGTGTAAGAACGAAAAGGCCTACCAATTTAGCTGAGAAAGGTATTTTCACATATCTTTAAGGGTTCTTTTACATGTCACAATCAACAAGCTTTGCTTCCCCTCTGAAGGAAGTTGTGCTAATGATTTTTATTGCTCAAGGAAAATCTGTCAACCTCGGCTGGGTTTGAACCCACATAAATTGGGTCCTGATACGAGCACTTTACCCTAAAACCACCAAGGTCAACTTAAGAGAGTATCGAAAGTTTTTTTTTTTTGTACTAGTGATTTCAACTTTTACTGTAAGCCTATAAATTTGATAATATTATCACTTTCATCTGTGCAGATTGTCTCAAGCATATTAATCACAATTTCAATAATAAATTGTGCATAGTTATTATAGCTACATGTTTTGTCATCCCATCTAATACTCCACTAATTACATTAAAATGTGTTACTTAAATGGAAATTTATAAACAAAACCTAATTGGCTTTCTTGTATAAAAGGTGACATAGTTATAGAAGTTTTCATCAATTATTAAGAATAATTTTATTTGAGGGCCAGGACTGGTTTCAATATGCAATAACCCAATAAGTAAATTGTAACAGAAAGTCCAACTTACACATGTCAGCCATTTTAATTAAGTTACCAAAGGATGTAGTATATTGTGGGATGACTAGAAATTTAATTAAATGATTTTAGAATGTATTTAATCAGTTCTATCCTATGATATATTATTTAGAGTTAGTAGTAATAATTTTACTTTGGACAGTAAAAAAAAAGAAAGCCTAGTTGAAAATACCATGAAATGTTTATTTTCAAATGTAATAATTTATTTGTCTATAAAATAAATGTCCTAGGCCTTAAGTTTCTTTTAGAGCTTTTAGTTGGAAGAAAATATTTTCCTTGAATGCTTGAAATTATTATGTTTCTTTGCTATTTCATCTTTAGAGTGTGAAAAAAACTGAATCTTTTAGACATGTGGGATAGTTACAGTCTCATTTTCACACGTTGCCACAATGGTGGGAATAAAAATATTACAAATTGCATTTATAATCTTAGTCTATTTAGTTTTTAGTTTTTTTTTTAAATATTCAGTAATCTATAAAAAGTATTATTGTAAGCATTTGATAACTTTTTAATTAATTAATAAAATGAAATATATCTATAAAATGGCAATGAATTCTAGTGACATTCGATCAATGTTGGTGGTTGGAAGTGTGCTTCCTATACAAATCAAGGTTAAGGGAGCATACAATCATGATGACATAGTTGGGCCTTGACAATAATGTTTAGGATGTAAATCAAGCATCCAAGTAGAGCATAATATAAACTATGCATTAAGTATTACTACCGTTTAGGTTATCCATATTTATACAATAATGTGTTGGGTATGAGGGAGGTTAGATTAAGAGTAAGTGCACCCTCATCTACACAATGGAAGTCTAGTGGGAAACCATTTATGAAAGACCACCTTAAGTAGACTCAATTGGGATCTGAACCCTGATCTCATCATCATCAGAAATCCAGTCTAAGGGGGTGTTCAAGTATTACATAAGCACGTCCCGGCATAGATTTATCTGAATGCCAAACCCTTCCTTCACCTCTGACAAGACGTGTATTAATCACAACTTGTGAATGTGAGGAA
>CABFWO010007848.1:0-22058 GCA_902155825.1 Timema genevievae | reverse complement strand
GACTGTAGTAACGATAATAACATGGAGGAAGTGAGGTCTACTGTTCACAGAACTACTAGTAAGACTGTAGTAACGATAATAACATGACCTACTTCAATGGCCGAATGGTCTAACGTGCTACTCTCGCAGTAGACTAGACTGCTGATGACGGGAAGATTGAGGTATAATCTCGGTCGAGTGTAATAAGTGTGCTTTTCCGAAATGGTTTTTCACCCTCCCTCCACTCAAATTCGGTTACATTACCTAAATATAGACGAACTAATTCCTAGAACCAATAGTGTAATTAGTACATACGCGTACAACCCGAACGGTTAGTAAGGTGCGGTGCTAAAAAAAAGATGATAATAACATGAATGGAATGATTTCTACTTTTCACAGAGCTACTAGTTTAATTCAGTAATTAAATTATATTTCTGGGGCTTTACACTAAAACATTTAGGTCTATTAAATACATTATTTAGCATTATATAGTTTAGACTCACGGAATAACTGAATAAAAGACAGGTCAACCCAAAGACGACGTAACTTATCCAACGTAGAGTCGTCATGGTTGCTGGACGTAGCAAGACACTAAATTTGTGGTTAGATCACATTTATAAATAGCTTATATTTATTACTTATCAGTAAAGAATAGCTCCACTTAACCTTCATTAATGACAAGACTAAAATCACGCCTTAATGGAGTGGAATAGAGTTGGTCTTATTATCATTTTTCCATTGTAAAATTTCAAGATGTAAGCTTAATAGAGATAAGGTTTGGAGTTTTAATTTAAAAACAAAATTCTCAAAAGCTATATTATGAAGATAAAAAAAGTTGTATTATTTGTTTTTAGAATGTCGCAACCCTTCTTTTAATTCGGTGTGACTTTGCAGCCGAATACAAGAAAAGCTTCTATAACAAACTTTTGGTAGAGCTGGTCCAATTTTCAAATGAAGAATCTTATTTCCCTGTTATAAAGAGCCACTAGACCTATTGTCAATTGTTCATACGTCAAGTCATGTCATCTACAGTTATCACTTTTGATAGTTTCTATCAACACCTATAAAATAACAGTAATAATATAGTAAAATGTTATCGTCGTTTACCGCGAAAAATACATGTTTGGATTCTATAAAAGGACCTTAATACCAAAAGACTACTATAGTAGGTGATATATATTTATTTTGTTATTTCAATATAATTTTTTTTAAATTTAGGGTAATGTTTTCTTGCCTGTGCTAATTCTTTATTCTTAATAACTCCACACACTGCGTCTTTATCTTTTGTAAATTCATCTAATCTATTCTTACTCAGATAAATTTGTGTCGTTATCTTCACCAATTTTTTGTTCTTGGTGGTGTAAGTAGTGTAAATCGCTAATATTATATCTGGCCGGGTTTCGGACAGTAACATCTAATTCACTAGAAGATTATAACAGACCTAATTTCCGCCCTAGTCCGCGTATTAATCAAGTGTTTAAATATTTATTTGCTCAAAAAAGAAACAACTTTCCTCAACATTTAAAACACCTGATTTGTTTGTTTTATCGAAATGAGTCAAATTATCCCATGTTATTATTCCAAGTAAGGGGAAGCAGCTCTTTGTTTAGTAAAACAATGTATATGTTTGTCGCCTATTTGGGGATGCTTGGTTTTTTTCCACGGATGTAACTAAAAGATTAAATGTGTCAAACTTGTCTGATCTGAATTTTCGGTGAAGGAGGGCCGGTATGGTGCGGTGCAATATATAAAAAATATTGTAGCATGTGAAATGCGAGTTCTTTTCAGGATACTGGGGTACGTCGTTTATTAAACACGATTTAAAATAAACAGGGAAAACTAAAGATTTTGATTATTAACAATAAAACAAACACATACACTGCCTAATCTACAATTTAAAAGTAATTTAATTATTTATGAAGCTAATTACACATTTAAAATAGAACACAATAAAATAAACAATTACTATTAAACACATAATAACTCTTCAAATATTTAAAGTAGTCACTAATAATGTTCATTGTCAACACATTCACCCGTGTCATTCCCTTAAATCCTCCACTGGTTCCCGGGCACGTTAGTCCTCACACGCCACGCTGACCCGAGCTCCACAAACACCCGGTCACGTGTATCCACTCACCGGACACGCTTGCCCACTCACTTGACACACAAATCGACTCACCGGTCTCGCTGATCCACTCGCCAGACACGCTAGCCCAATCATTGTGCACAATGGTCCACTTACCGAACACACTTGTCCGTAGACCGGACACGCTGGTACACTCACTACACTAGCCTGAACTCAGACTGGGGGGTCCCTCTGCCGACTGCAGAACAGGTATATATATGTATATATATGTATATATATGTATATATATATATATATATCAGGTAGAGTATAGATTTCTACATATCCAAAATACTGGGTTCGAAGAAAATGAACCCAGACTCTTCTATGTGTGTCACTTTCCTTTCAAGTACGCTTACTACCCCCTCTCCCCATCCTGTGCCCTCTCTAAACCCCCTGGCAGTAGTGCTGGCCTAGCTACCTGCTAAACAAGGATGGATAGCGAGAACAAGCAGGACAAACAAATAGCAAGTGTGTCGGTTCCAAAGTACGACTTTAATCTCATTACAACATCTTCTGAAGAAGTGTATCAGAGAGTCTATATGAGATATATTATAAGATGTACGAAAATTTCAAAGTGAACTATATTATGAAATATCTTCAAATAATAAACCGGAATTATCTTAAATGAAGTTAGGAAGTACTATGAATTTAAAGTCTATGGGCCTATATATTATTAGTAAGTTCGTTTCCAACACTAATTAGATTGTTGCAGTGTTTCTTGTTTTCCTAGCTCCTACAACAAATATTTAGTAAAATAAGCCACATTTGAAGGACATGGCTTCAAATTAGGTTTTAGAATGGTGAAATTTGGAGGAAATATACCCGAACTTACGTGTGGGGAGAGTGGTGAGTCATTTATAAAAAAAGTCAGTATTTTAGCATACATGTGTACTTTAAATCGGCAACCCAATTTTGAATGATTGATGAGTGTTACGTCATGACCTTTAAAAGGACGTGTTCATTCCTTCTTCTACCACTCTCTGGAAAGTGGCGGAAGCTTCTAGAAGGTACCCATAGGGTTCTGATCGTTCTCGAATTGTGTATTGGCAAGGTACGAGGTAAGAGTATAACGTTCAGCGAATGACGTCATAGGTGGCTAGTCATGTAACGCGGAAGAACATTCCGGTGTTCAGATGATAGCCAGCGCGTCATTCTCACCTCAATAGTGTTCTCTTTCTGTCCTGCCATTGGTTCCCCGTGTTGTCTGTGACTGGAATTACTTATTTTACTATCGGCTATGTTATTTATGTTGTATTTGTTAGATTGTTGTCTAAGCCCAGTGAAAAGTACTCTTGTTATTCAGGGCAATGTTAAATTAACGCAGCGCTGCTAAGTCCAGGAAGCCAATCTTTTCATAATTATTCTAAAATTTCACACTTAAATTTTAATTTCCCTTGTATACTGGTATTTGCAAAATTCCCTTGTGAGTCATTTACTTTTTTTGTTAGATGTTTTATTTATTTTAACATTTAACGTCTGTGCGAATCAAGGACATTTGAAATCTGCCTGTTTTATGTCATAATTGATAAATATTTGGGTTTTTTTACTGCAATATATTGTTTCAATTTAAGTTAAGGTGGTCTCAGCTCTACGAATTCTTATATATTCTTACTCAGATAAATGTGTGTCGTAACCTCCACCCAACTCTTGTATATTAGCGGTGTAAGTAGAATATAAGAGTAATATTTGACTAAGCCGGGACTCGGATCATGACAACTACGACCTTAGAAGACTATAACTGCCAGAGTTTACCCAATAGTCCTCGTAACCATCGTTATAGGTTACAGCATTGTCCTAAGGTTTATCTATGTTTTTATTATGTATGGAATATGAAATATACCAGTTTTAACGTCTTTCAGAAGCTTATCAAGGTTTAAACTGTTTTTTAAATCAATATAACTTAATTACTATCACAAATAATATGTTAATCATATTTTTTTTTTACAAATCAAACAGTTGAATATTTTGTCTGATATGTTTTCGGATGTTTATGTTTTTGAAGAGAGACTAAAAAAAAATCCTTATAAATCCATTAACGAATCAAACTTAGACAACTTTCCTTTCTGAAAAATGGCTTTGGAAATTTTTACATCAGACCAGATAAACGGCTAACGTTATGTTACATGTTTTTTATAATCGTTTAACATCTAAAAATATAGTGATCATATTTCCACATGTTTTATCAATCATATTCATGGCTTTTGGCAATAGTAGGGAATGGGTAGAAACTTTCGCATGTGATATTTACACCCAGGCCAAATGGCCACGAGCAAAAGGATTCATGAATATACATTGATTTAAATTTTGTAATTTGATTTAATTTTTGGAATTCCTATTGCAATTCAAAAGAAACTTTAATTTTTATATTAATAGGAATTTCCTTAAAAATCAGATAGTTGGAGAATGTTATCAAAATGTTTAATTTGAACTATTGTGGTAGTCAAATACTTTGGAAAAACTGGTCTTCTTACAATACCTTGTTTTTTAATGTTAAAATCAGTTTATTTTCATGTGAATAACCCGAACGAATAGTAAGACGTGGTGCTAAAAAAAGTTTACTTTATATTGAGGAACTTAAGAATAAGCTTTTAATATAATAAGGAGATGCCTCCATTATAAAATGTAATTAATTTATTTTATAAATTTTGTTAACACAAAACAATAATTATTTAAACTTGAAACTATTATCCAATTGTTTCATGGTGAAAATTTATACACAATCCATTTTTGGTTGTATATTGGATAATCTCAAATAATAGTATTTGATAATTTTTATTAATCAATCAATTTGGATTTCATTTCATATTATACTTTATATTTTTATACTTAATTTGAATTTTTGCCAAATTATTATATAATCACGATTTTACGAATTGGTTAAACTATATCAAGACAATATTGCTGAATGTATAACTTTAGGGAAATAAGTAATGTAATAAGTGCAATAACGAGTTGTTTTGAAGTTTTTGATAATATTATATAATATAAAATAACAAATCTAGATAAATTTTCTTACTAAATAAGTAATTATTTAAATTATACCACTGTACTAGATATTATTAAGCTACCATACAAAACATTACACTATACAACATGTTTCTAAAACATTGCATCAAACTTTGGCAGGATACTCCTTGGGTGAAATTAGAATAATTTTCATAAGCAACCTAGGGTCCATCTTTAAGAGTATAACGTTCAGCGAATGACGTCATAGGTGGCTAGTCATGTAACGCGGAAGAACATTCCGGTGTTCAGATGATAGCCAGCACGTCATTCTCCTCTCTATAGTGATCTCTTTCTGTCCTGCCATTGGTTCCCCGTGTTGTCTGTGACTGGAATTACTTATTTTACTATCGGCTGTGTTATTTATGTTGTATTTGTTAGATTGTTGTCTAAGCCCAGAGAAAAGTACTCTTGTTATTCAGGGCAATGTTAAATTAACGCAGCGCTGCTAAGTCCAGGAAGCCAATCTTTTCATAACTATTCTAAAATTTCACACTTAAATTTTAATTTCCCTTGTATAACAGTATTTCCAAAATTCCCTTCTCAGTCATTTACTTTGTTTGTGAGGTTTATTATTTATTTTAACGATTAACTTCTGTGCGAATCAAGATTATTTAAAATCTGCCTGTTTTGTGTCATAATTGATAAATATTTATTTTGTTACTGCTATATAGTTTTAATTAAAGTTAAGGTGGTCTTGGCTCTACGAATTCTTATTCTTAACAAGACCACACTCTGTGTCTTTGTCCTTTATAAAGTTATCTAATATATTCTTACTCAGATAAATGTGTGTCGTAACCTCCACCCAACTCTTGTATATTAGCGGTGTAAGTAGAATATAAGAGTAATATTTGACTAAGCCGGGACTCGGATCATGACAGCTATGACCTTAGAAGACTATAACCACCAGAGTTTACCCATTAGTCCTCGTAACCATCGTTATAGATTACAGCATCGTCCTAAAGTTTATCTATGTTTTTATTATGTATGGAATATAGAATTTACCAGTTTTATCGTTTTTCAAAGGTTTATCAAATTTTAAACGTTTTTTAAAATCAAAATAACTGAATTACTATAACAAATAATATATTAAACATATTTTTTTTTACAAATCAGACAGTTGAATATTTTGTCTGATATGTTTTCAAATATTTATGTTTTTGATGTGAAACTAAAAAAAATCATTATTATAAGCCCATTAACGAATCAAACTAATACAACTTTTTTTCTGAAAAAATTGCTTTGGAAATTTTCCCTCAGACCAGATTAATGGCTAACGTTAAGTTACATGTTGGTTATAATCTTTTAACATCTAGAAATATAGTGATCATATTTCTACATGTTGTATCAATCATATTGACGGCCTTTGGGAGTAGTATGGAATGTATAGAAATTTTCGCATGTGATTTACACACCGGCCAAATGGCCACGAGCAAACGGATGCATGGATAGAGATAAATTTAAATTTTGTAATCAAATTTATTTTTAAGAATTCCTATTGCAATTCAAAAGAAACTTTAATTTTTATATTAATAGGAATTTCCTTAAAAATCATATAATTAGAAAATATTATCAAAATGATTAATTTGAACTAATTTGATAGTAATATACTTTGAAAAACTGGTCTTCTTATAATACCTTGTTTTTAAATGTCAAAATCTGTTTATTTTCAGGCGAATAGCCCTAAATAATAGTAATTTGTGGTTCTAAAAAAATTGTTTTCTATTGTAGAACATAAAAATAAGCTTTTAATATGATAAGGAGATGCCTCATTAATTTATTTTATAAATTTTTTCACAACACAACAATTATTTAGACTTGAAATTATTATCCAATTATTTCACGGTGAAAATTTATACAAAATCCAATTTTGGTTATTTATTCAATAATCTCTAATAATAATATTTGATAATTTTTATTCAACAATAATTTTGATTTTATTTTATATTATACTTTATATCTTGGTACTTGATTTGAATTTTTGCCAAATTATTATATATTCACAATTTTACGAATTGGTTAAGCTAGATCAAGACAAAGATTGCTTAATATACAACCCTAGAGAAATAAGTAATGTAATAAGTGCAATAACGAGTTGTTTTGAAGTTTTTGATAATATTATATGATATCTAATAGCAAATCTAGATACATTTTCTTACTAAATAAGTAATTATTTAAATTATATCACTGCACTAGATATTATTAAGCTACCACACAAAACATTACAATATACATTGAGAATTACTAGTTATTTCCAAGTAATTATAAGTTTGCTTAGGGAATAAAATAATTATTTGTAGCACAATTTTAATGAAGTTACTTAAAAATAATTATTGAATATTCAATCTTCTTTTTATTTTAAACTTCATGTGTTTTCACCTAATTATAATGATGTAGCCGGTAATTTTAGCTAATGTAATCCTAATAATTTTGGCACTGATTTTAATTTATTCAATGGCCTACTTATAGACAGGTTTCAAACGCAAGTATTCCATGTGTAGGTTAATTGCCAATCAATCACATGAACTGTACATCAAATTTGGTATTCCAACAGTTAAATTTATGGTAAATAGAGTGGCTATTATTTGTATTAGAATGCAGACATTTAAAAAGTGTGTAAACTTCTTTTAGTGAACACTTCGACAACGTCTTTATTCCACACATTTGGAACTTCGGATTACATTTTAAGATTTGTAATGGAATGGACAAAGACTTTTAAACCGTTCGCACTAAGGTAAAATTGTTCACATTTGTGACAAAATAAAGTTCCTATCGGAGGAAATCTAATGGATAAATCCTAAATAAGTAAATAAACACGTGTGTTTGAATACTTTCCCATTACTTTAGCTAAGATAAAAGCATCGAACACCAGGAATATTTAAAAACAAGATTATTATTCTTGGTAGTGGAAATAACTAGCACTCCTTAGAATTTTTTTAATAAAGGTCTTATATAATAAATACACTTTAGTACATTTATATATTACATCAATAAGGAAATTAATATATTCCTTTACATTAGAAATGTAATGGAATGACTTTAGAGCCATTATAGTAATTTGAATATAAGTCGAACCAGAAGTTAATACGATCCTTCTCAAGATCAGAAAGCAGCGTCAAATCGTTGCTTATTTGAAGGTATGGGTAGCTGCTTTGTGAGACTGGAGTCCACGTCACTTCTCCCTCCATGCTAGGCACACCACTCTTTGCGAAGCTTGTCCATACACTCGAGAAAAATCTCGCTATTTTAGCACCATTTGAGTTCACTCCTTCGATCGCATCAGTGTAGAATACGAATTGAGTCTCCCAACCGTGTCGAGCGTTTGCATAAATATACTGGTAATTGTAAGTGGAGGCGTCTGAAAAGTTTGAATGCCGGTACACAGTAGTTTGAACTCCTATAGCAAAGAGTAAATCCGTTTGAAGGTCAATCCAATCTTGCCTTGTCTCGTAGGAAATATCTTCTTCGCCGAAATAAAATTCTTTGATTTTATTTGCCACTTCAATAGACTGTGCTGATCCTTTAGTAAGACCAAGGTCGACGGGAACGATTCTTTCGAGGTCATTCACTATAGCCTCCCAATAAGAAGGCGCCGTGAGGTTAAAGTTGGCAAAAGTGGCTCCTTCGTTGATGTTGACTCCCGTGATGTAGGGGACTCTATTGTAGAGTCCATTCAACTCGATGTAATATGGATAATATGGGAGAAAGGGTTGCTCATCAGATCTGGGATATTCAAGACAGGGGATGAAAGGGTTGGAGATGAAATGGGTTTTCTCTTCGTCCGTCAGAACATGTGACAACGCTTTTTGAAGTCGACTCCCAGTTAGTGTCCGCAGGAAGTCGAGAAGATCTTGAGTGTCTTCAGTCTCATGGCCAAGATAAGAGCCAAGACGGAAAGCTCGCTCCTGTGTGTGGTCTACGTAGGCCCAAGGGTTTAGGGCAGAACCGCTCTCAGATATTGCTCTATGGAATAAACCTGTTGGAAAAATACTTAGCATGAGTCTTTCTTTAAGTTGTTCTTGATATAGATATTGTTTCATTAGGTTGGTCTTAATATAAATTTTTTTTATATTAAGTTGGTACATAATTGTTAAATATTATTACTTTATATATTTAATCAATTTTAAGGATGTAATTGATCACTTATCAAGTTGAAAAGCTCAAATTTGAAAACTAAAAGTGATACTCCATTAAATGTTATGCTATGAATTATTTGTCACAGTCAAAAACCTTAGCTCGGTCACTAGCTTGTCTAGCTGTTCAGTATTTTGTTCTGGTTTTAAGTTATTTTAAAAGTCATGTACTAACATTTAATCACTTGGTTCAGAAAGTGAATGTTAAATAGGCGGAGACTGGGGCTTGTTGTAAAAATTAGTAATTACAATTTTTATTTTGCATTCCCTACAATGTATAAGAAAAGATTTGATAATGCACACGAATAAAGTAAACTCTTTTCTTTCACAATACATTTTTTAAAACATTATTAATAAATCTAATAGTGCACTATAAATTAAAAACCTTTTTTATGTAATGTGTCACAACCAGCCCCGGCTCGGGGTAGGTTGTAACAGACTTTGGGGTTGGTTGTTACAGGAAATTTGTATTATCAGAAAATCACTTTTTTATTGGAAATTGTTTTAATTAATTTATATTTAAGGTATATTTTGTTACAAAAATAAAAAAATTACAAACATTCTAATCTAACATTGCTTAGGCTATAATCAATATGGCTACAAAATAAAACACAGAATCTAAGATTATTCCTAGAGTCCATCTACTGGCAATTTTGACAAATGTACATTTTTTATTTCTTTGCACAAGAAAAATGTGACCACAGCTGACAGTCCAAAGAGTGAACCCACTCCTCACCTGGTTTACTGGAAGAGAATGGTTCCAAGCATACTAAACATAAACATTCACTCTCTTCTTTTGATGAGCTTCCTTGATCTAATTTATTCCTTGCAGACTTTTTGGCCCTAGCTTGCTTTGGACTAATCATTTTTATCTTCCTCTTAAATGCTCCCTTTTTTGTCGTATTTCATATTCTTCCTCAAGTGCGTTCTTCTCTGGAGTATCTGTCAAAATTGCACTTTTCTAGGTTTTCCTCTCACCCTTTGTTTTTCTTGGAGCTGATTTTGGAAGTGGCTGAACTAGCTCCGGGGAAAACCTGGCCACATTTTGGGAGATATTATTGGCCCTGGATGGACCAGCAACTCCTACCGGATTAATATAAATCTTATTGTTGATAGTTGAACCAGAATTTGGTGTGATGGGTCTGTCCAGAACTAATGATCTTCCAGGTGATGCCTCATTGTGTAGATCTGGTGCTGACTCGGGATTTGGCCTGTCCGTCACCAATGAGGGGGATAAGTCTGTATTCTGAAATACTTCCCTCTTAAAAGGAAATACTCCACATTTTTGGAATCCATGTTGAATAGTTGTTGGTGTTGTAGCAATCGGAAATGCTACCTTTAAAACGGATGGGATATGGAATATCGTCATAGTTCTAACGATACCATCCGGGGTCTTATTATTTCTAATCCAAGCCTCCAGTGCTATGTTTATTTGTCTTTTAAGTGGTCCGGAAACACTTCGATCTTGTGGCTGGAGGTGATGAGTGCAATGAGGGGTAAAGGAAAGCATTACAACCCCATTAGTTTTAGCAAAATTAAGACTTTTGGTGCTAAATGCGACTGATGGTTGTCTAGGAGAAGAAGGACAGGCCTCTCTTGAGAAGAACGAAAACAATCAACAAAATGATTCAGAAAAATAAGAAATTCTGTGTCTATTGTCCATCCAGATTTATTTCCAGTACCTATGCAACCCGTTGGACCATCTCTGATGAAGTGCTCATAAAATATTACCCTGAGAAAGATGAACATTGGAGGAATAGCATTTCCAGCAGCATTAACAGCAACTGTTAACGTAAAAAGTTGTCCTCTCTCAGCTGAAGTCCTAGCTCATATTTGTTTTATACGATTTCGTGCAATCATTTTTGAGAGATTTTGAACAGTGGTAACTCCGGTCTCGTCCATGTTCCAAACATCATTTGAAGTGAATGAATACCTATCGTAAACTTCAGAAATTTTATCAAAATCTTTGAAACATTGGCACGGTTGAAGCTGGATGCTAGACCTATACTAGTAGCCTCCGGAGTTCGAATCAATAATGATAGATGACGCTTTAAAAATGATGAGAGCCAGTCAGCACCAGCTGTTTCATTAACACTCCAAGTTTTTGGCATCGTAACATTGTAGTGCTTCCCACACAGGTAAGCAATACATCGCAAATCTCGTGGCGTGGGTCCAAAATAAATATCCGAGCAAGTTTTGATGTAAGTAACAAGAGCAGTCTCCTGCCTTGGAGTAAAAACCTGCCTATCTCCATAATATCCAGCCAGAGGCTTCCAGTCCACTTGAGGATCAGTCCTAGGTTCATTTGCTCCTAAAACAAGACACAAATTAAGTCAATACACGTTCGGTTAGCTAATTAGGATAAAACTGCAAATTACATTACGGGAAATTAATATTTTCTAAATCTTATACAAAAAATAGAATTAACAAATTAATTATTGTTGATCATTTTCTCCTACATTATTTTTATGCTTGACTTAGATTTTTCCGTTATTCAGAATTCAAATTTCCATCAGTAAAAAAAAAACTCCAAATTAGAATGGGGGATTTAGTCGAATATAGTTGATTTATAAATATGATATAATTATATTTGTTTCACAGCTTACGTTTATTTTTCCTTGCGATGTATCTTGTAAGAGTGACATGGCAGATGTCATAACTTTTTTGAGATTGTCTGATGGATGTTCCCTCTCTCACAAGCTGAGCTGCTCTCTCTAACACATCAACATCAGTGTTACCTCGATCAGACTTCCTCTTGTATTTCCACATCTGAAATTACATTCTATATTTTATTATTTTATTCATAGCTCTTTAGTATTCAAACGGAAATAGAGTGAAAAAATCACTAGTATTTTTTTTATATTTGGAAGTAGTATTAAATGTGATTATATAAATGGTAATGTAAAATTTCATAGGACACTAATAGCATTCGAAATTTTGAAACAAAACAAGCGGGGTAGGTTGTAACAGGCAACAGGGTTGATTGTAACAGACAAAACTTGGTGTTTCAACTTACCCCACATGACGCCATTAAATGAATTATTAATTTATGTTGGCTAAACTTATTTAAAGATAAAAGCTAAGGGCATATTCTGAAAGCCAAAACTACAAGAATAGTGTTTGCGAAAAATGTTTTACAAAACAATGTAAATTACTACGAATAGAGGTAAAAAGTCTATTGAAAAATATTTTCTTACCTTATAGAAAAATGTGTGTTTTTCTCTTGGAGCTCGTACAGACGTCCATTTTCTCATAGAGTGACAACTCATACTGAAAGTTTTCCTCATTGCTATTGTGACCAAACTGACAAGTCACTCAAGCAAACAATGGCGGAACTATTGTTACTGTTACAACCTGCCCCTGTTATAATCATCCCCGGTCTCCCTACCTCTAATAAATTAAAAATGAAAATATTTATTACATCTTGAGCCTAGTTATTCTAAAATTTGAAACCAAGTATTTTTTAGGCGTTCCAATATATTTGTTTACTACCAACAACATAATTATTTTACTTCGCTATTTAAATATGCATAAAATTACCTGGTTCAACGCCCTTAACATTGTATCAATACGTATCTTTCTACTAATACCAGAACAACATTTAATATTGGGAACTTGATAATAGGTTTTATAAAACCCAAAATATTGTACAAAGCTCCCCAGAAACTGGGCACTTTTTATTTTTAGATCATAAATATATTTATTAAAAAAATAATTTACGGAACTTTAATTAAAATTAGTTGTATTAGATCAATAATACAAAGTTCTAAAATAAACAGTAAATATATTAACTAAAATAAAGATATACCTTTTAATGTATTATAAATAGTTTTAGTAGACGTAATCAGATAGGAACGCACTGATTGTATCATTAAAAGATATCTGGCTTGCTTGATTACCTACACAATGAACAGTTATCGATGTTGCCTGTCAGAATGATTATATCGTCCCGCTGCGCTGGTACGAATTTTAAAGAAAGTGTCATTCAGACTAAACAGTTATATCACGTATAATGGAAAGTGGAGACAGCACTACGTAAAGTTTATCTAAAAAAATAAAAATAGAGAACAAAGGCAGCAGTATGTAATTTGTGTTTCAAGACATATCTTTGCCAATGAAGACAGCACTTTGCAGTGTTAGTATCAAGGCTTACCTGCGGAAAGTGGAGACAGCACTTGATAGTGAACACTTGCTCCCCCGGCACTCTGGCCAAAGATTGTGACGATGTCAGGGTCACCTCCAAAGCTCGCGATGTTATTCTGGATCCCATCGCAGAGCAAATGATTGATCCTTCAGACCAGCATTGCCCGGAGCGTTCGTTCCTTCCAAGCTTAGGAAACCTACAACATTATATATCAATATATCAGATATTTAGCATTTATAGTTTATTAATTATTGAGTAATTTCTATCACTGTAAAAAAACCCCTAATATCCTGCTTTACAACCTCATACTGAAGTCACCAAAAGGTGGAGAAGGTCAGCTGGCACGGTGCAATTGATTAAGAAATGGAGACGCCCCGTGGCTATGAGGTTGAATAGAATTACAAATGTACTTAAAGGGCTTTTGAATTTAAAAATAATCTGTAGCAAGAACACTTAATTATACAGCTCTTTTAAATTCACAGAAAACACGGTACAAAAAAATGTGGATATATTGTAATGTATTGTTAATAACATCGTCTAATAACAAGTGTAACCTAAGACCAATATTTTCTCATTAGATAATGTGGGGTCTAATATGGACTTGTGATATTGTCTGATACTGATACTGTGAGATACTTAGAACCATCAGAAACATGGGGCAAACCAGGCTTAGATTAGTGATAAAAGCATTGGCTTTTCAAATCAAATGCCTCATGTTCGATTCCTGTATTCAGGCATAATCTTTAAATATGTATTTTATGTGTGCGTTGCTACCAGCTTACCAAAGACATTCAAACGATAGTTGAGTGACACAACGACCACTCCTAGATCTAATAGATGTCCTGGATTGATGTTTCCTGATCCTGTCACAAATGCACCACCATGAATCCAGACCATTACAGGAAGTAGGGAATCATCCTCTTTGCTAGGTAGCTAACGATACACACAAAGTCATTATTATGTGACTACTGGCTATTTAGTTAAATACCTATGGCCCACTTTAAATATATTGAAATTCATTAATACCAACATACACAACAAATATCTTTTCTCGCATTTGTAACTGTAAGTTTTTGTTTCCATTTTAGTTATCCTATCCCATGATAGAAGATTGTAAAGGTTTGTCGCCTATTTAAAAGCTTTGGCTCGATTCCATAAATATCTACAATGTTCAGTCGAAGCAAATGTTTAGGTTCAATTTGCTGGATTATGAGTAGTTCATGTGCGAATAAAACTTTTTTTCAAAAATGATTATAAATAAAATAGAAACCACGCATTTAATGTCTCAAACAGTAAAACAATGGAAACTATTATGCTTTACTTTAAGAAATATATTTATATTTCAGTCCCGTTTGCCCAATCAAGTTTGATACCAATGAAAGAGTACCTTTGGCGTGAATACGTTGATGAACAAACAATCTTCAGAACCACCACTTTTTCCTTGTCTACAGTAAGAGCCAAATTCAAAGGCGTCAATTGGATCAGTCCATGGATCCGCATTTTGTGGAGACTGGACAGACAGAAAAATTGTGCACACATTTTAAAGTCCATCAATTTTTTCTAATAAATACTCACATATTTTCTATCTTATGATATAGATTTCTAAATGCGTCTGTGTTTGAATCAAATAGGGTTTAATAAGCATCTGAAATTATTATTATTATTATTATTATTAATATTATTATTATTACTGTGCAAATGCTTTGCCATCTGAAGCCTATCTTATTCGTACACTCCATTTACCCTGACCATGATGTACCACACAAGTCTAACTAAGGAGTGTGGATACACTCTCCAGGTTTGGTTTGCTCACCATGAAGCGGAGCTCTCCCTTGGGAGGCTTGGCGTACGGTATCCCTCGGAACGTGTAGTAAGTGGTTCCTGAGACTGTGCTAGTGGTGTTCCCTCTTAGTGTTCCTTGCTCGATGCTCACACTTACATATTGTGCACTCACCTGTCAACAACAACAACAACAAAATGTACAATGGACATTGTCCTCAAAGAATTATTCTAATGAGACGAGGAATGACTGGTCGAGTATTAGCATTTTTGATGGGACTGTGCTTTTATATTTATTGTGGGGGGAACCCAGCTCTTTCGGAACAGTTTTTGAGGGTGTCTTTTGGAGTATTACCAGGTGGGACGGAACTGTATTTAGGGGTGTCTTGTAGAGTATTACCAGGTGGGACCCAGATCTGATGAAACTATATTAAGGGGTGTCTTGTGGAGTATTTATAATCAGATGGGACTCGGCTCTGATGAATATACACTCAATTTACAGATACAAGTACACCCCTGTAGAGCTGGAATATTTGATAGTCAATCCTCCAATGATTGCATCCCCTGTTTGGTAATACCAGTCACCAAGTTATATATATTTCAAGATACTGAATTACTTATGAACTACCTAAACTGCCTCATGATATCTATACTAATTAATTATACCATTTTTCTTTATCAATACAAAGCTAATTTAATACAAATAAAAATGGGGGAAAATTTATTAAATTATCAATATAATATTCTACTAATTGTAGTCATAATTTAAACTTAATAGTACCCCTAAAATATTTTCTGAACTCTTTCTGATTTTCATAGATAGAAACTAACATAAGTTACGGATGTTTGCCGGCAATGGCGTGGCTTAACGTATGACCAGGATAAGCAGATTTATTTATTTATATTAAACTGTACCTGAAAAATGTTCTCATCATTCACTAGAATACTAATTGTCCAGGTATCAACAAACATACATCCACATGTGAGGTGTCTAGAGTAAAGCCTGTGTACAATTAGTTAAATGGGGACAGAGCGGGAGAGAACATATCACTCAGTAGAACACTCACTGGTCAGATATCAACATTCCCATGTAACATGAAGAACAGACCCTATTTATGATTGGTCAAATGGGGACAGAGTGTGAGATAACATAACACTCACTAGAACACTAATTGTCCAAGTATCAACGAACACACATCCCAATGTGAGGTGTTTAGAGTATGGCCTATATGATTGTTTACAAGGGGACCAAGTGGGGTAGAACATATCACAGGTACAGTTGAAACAAGCTCTGCTTACCTTGTCAAACTACACGGCACGACGTAAATAACCTTCAACAATATTAATTGAAACATAATAACTATATAAAATCACCCCTAAGATTCCCGAGTCTAGATTTAATTTTCTACATATATTTAAATAAAAGTTTATTTGAGCAACTAAAAATATATTTTGTATTCCAAAAAAAATCAGAGGGTTTTTAAATAAAAATTGTTATTCAAATAGCCCACATCTATTATAATAATGTATGTGCTATTTAATTTACTAATGAAATTAAAAGTATAATTTTATATTGAAACCTTTGTTGAATAAATTATTTAGCCTCACCGAATGACTGAAGAAAAGGCAGACCAACATAAATAGGGCGTAACGGGTCAAACACAGAGCCGCCATGGTTTCTGGACGGAGCAAGACAACTAATTTGTCACTAGGCCGCATTCATAAATACCTTACTGATATCACTTATCACTAACAGATAGCTCCACTTAACCTTTATTAGCTACAAGAATCAAATCACGTCTTAAGGTAATGAAGTCTTGCTGTCTTTATTATAATTTTGTTTATGTATTATTTCAAGATGTAGGCGTAATGGAGATAATTTGTGTCATTTATAAACAAAACTTTCCATTGTTGTGGTTTGAAGATAACAAGAAGAAAGAAATCGGTTAATTGATGATAGTGTTTCTATACGAAACTTTTGTGATGATTACATTTTTTTTTGAAAATTATACTTAAATAAAATAGTAAACAACATAATCATATATATGAGCGCATCTAACTAAAACTTCAAGGAGAAAGTCTGTATTCCTTAAGTATGCTGAAAATTCGTTATTTAGTTTTAAATTTGGTTTGGCTTTTAAATATTTTAAAAAAGAATCAATTTTTATTCCTGCATTTGTGACATGAGTATTTGTTGCTTATTCGTGCTGTGTTCTCAGTTATATCTAAACTCGCCGCATTAGCAAGCACATAATGGAAGGACGGCACATTGTTAGTGTGTAGCATTTCTCTTTCACTCTTTCCCCTTCCTCCTTAAGTCTGGCGACTATTCTGACCACAAGGCAATCTCACAGAACAGACATTTGATTTTAATAGTTCACGTTTTGAAAAATAAGGCTTCAAACTAGGATCATAATCGGACATCGCGTCTTCCTATCCTTTCCAGCTAAACGACATCTTCTTAAGTCAACAAGCCGAAAGTTAGTTTGATGTGATTTCTATTTACCCCAAACGGAGAATGCACTCAACCCTTTAGAGGGCTAGTGTCGCCTGCATCATCTGGTAGAAGTCCCGTGAACTAGGGGAGTCCAGGAAGTGTAGTGGTTCCCCGTTGCCTTCCACACTGAATTTCTATGAGTGAGCATGAAAGGGCCTACCAAATTTACCGGGAAAAGTATTTTCACATACCTTGAGGATTATTTTACATGCCACAATCGGCATGGGACAAACGGTTTTACATCCCCTCCGAAGGAAGTTGTGCTACGGATTTTTATCACTCATTGACCTCGGCTGGGTTTGAACCCACTAACATCGGATCCTGAGGCGAGCGAGCACTTTACCCCAAAACCACCAAGGTCAGCCGGCTAGTCGTATATCCACACAAATGAGATAGGAATAATGAGGGTATAATTTAATGCATTTATACCTTCATTTGCAAGGAGGGAGAGTGGGAAAGTATGTAAAATAAATACCTTAGAATTGTATCATACATTCCACGCTACGCTACATAGGTGACCTCGCTATTAAGTATAGGTGAGGGTGACGTCACGCCCTGTAAAAGTAATCCAAAACAGCTCCTTGTTGAAGGCTAGGGAAGCTTCTAGACACCATTTTTTATCTTGTGTGGGGAAGGTTCGAGGCAAGCTTAGAACGTTCGACGGATGACGTCAAAGAATCTACTTACGTCGCGCGGAAGAACATACCGGTGGTCGGATGATAGTCAGCACGTCATTATTTTGGAGACTAAATTTTAAGTTTTTTAGAAAAAACCTGATAGTCACTAAAATATTTAATGTTCCACTTATTTTATACATATATTTTGTTTTAACCCCATTTTAATTAAGCCTCCGTAAGTCTTAACCTAAGCCATTAATTTAATAATGTTGGCGTGGTTTAGAAGATATTGAACCTAACGACAGTTGACAGGGGCCATTTACCATTAATTTCCTAAATTCATGGCAAAAACAGTGATTATTGTTTATATTAGAATGAAATCCTATAAAACTTTGTGGACATTTTGTCATGAACGCTTCGAATATTTACAATATTTGTTATAGGCCTAAAGTACATCCACCACCCGAGTTTACTTGGATAACAGCTCAAAAATGTACTAGAAATATTCCCTAATGTATCCCTACGCCAACAGCTGACATCTTCCATTTGGGCAGCTGTAATTAAAACATATGGTAATATATGAATGTGATAGTTAGCCACAGTAGCTTAGGCCAATATTATTTATATTTATTTGAGGCTGGGATCAAAGCTTGTTTATAGTTTTATTCTACTTAAAAAAATATTATTCTCAGTATTTTCACAAAAGGTCTAACAAATATAGCTTCAAAATGGCAACCGATGAGTCATTGATCATGACGCAAACAAGTTATTTACAATGGTACGCCCACGTAGTTGATAAAAATCTTTTACTACGTTAAATATTTCGAAATACGATAAAATAATCAAAAAATAATTTATTGTATATAAAAAATACAAGTATTTTTTCTTTTACAAACAAATACGATGCCTTTATTAAAAAGTATTAACGTATGCACTATATTACACATTATCGATAACATTCCAAAACGAAGAATAAGTACTTTTAATTATGTTTAAAATATTGTTTCGAATTGGATAAAAATAAATTACTAAAAGTAATGAAATAATATGAGAAAACTTAAGTTTAAATTATTTTAAATGTAAAATATAACACGTAATTAAAAAACTTATAATTTATAGTAAAACAGTGATCTTTTACAAGTGTTGGCAACCCAAAACCTAAACTTATTATTTTTCAACTGTCATTTAGGTAAAAAGCTATGGTCAACTGACCTTAAAGTTAGAAGCATGAATTAAAACCATGCATGAGGTCTAATGAACAAACCTTATGGTTCGTATTGAAATGTAAAAACTTTTCAACCGTTCCCCCAAAGGTAAAATTGTTTATTTTTGGTAACAAGCAAGGATTATCCTCAGAAAGATTTTACTGATAAATCGTTAAACAAACATGTTTACAAATAATTTTAAATGGCTTGAGTTTGAAAATAATTATCAAACAAGAGTAACCTTTACAAACATTATTATTATTATGATTATTCTTATGGGAGAAAATACGTGTAGATAACTACTATATACATGTAATAATATTAATAATTAAAATAGAAATGATAGTATAATTGTATATCTAATAATAATTGTGTATATTAATTATTATTATTAATAATTCAATTTCAATTCAATTTAATTTACCACAGTGCTGGCCAACAGTCGTGAGACCTATAACAGGCCAGCACTGAAAAGTATACAAGTACCTTACAAGCACATATAATAAAATAATCGGTACGGAACTCCACATGGACTTTCTCGCTCCATTGTTTAAAAATGTAAATATTTATTCAAAACTCGTAATCTATGTGAAACAAAACACTAGCAAACCCAAGCACAAATTACGCTATACTCCAAACTTTTTTGACTCCCCGTTTTAAATTTTATAATTTTATTTTTATATAATTAAAGTTCTCATTTGTATATTTGGACCAACAAAAAAGATCGATATTGGGTCCACAAGGGTCAAAACTTGGTATGAAAGTTTCGACTTCCAGTTAAAATTTTCCACATTTTATTAGAGGTTGCACATATTATGGTTTTCGCATTGTTATTAAATTCCTCATTTATCAATTTTGACCAATAAAATAGGTAAGTATTGACTATGGAGTCTTAAACGATAGAGATAGATTATTGCTGTACAAACATTTCCCATAAGAGGTTAAAGGAAAAAGAACATCAACTTTTTGAAAGACTTACATATTTACTTAATCTATGGCATTAGAGAATTATTGGGTTAAAACTTAGGTAGTATCTCTGTAAAACTAAAGCCCACAAAGTTGTATTAATATATTTGCCAATATCTCAGAAACTATTGTTTTTATAAAGATATATTTATATAAAAGTTTTTTATTTTTAATAATACTACAATTTAGCAATGATACGTTATTTAGTTACTCAAATAGTTGTGGAGATATGGAAATTTCCGCTTCTGTTAAGTACCCTAAAAGTAATTATCAAGGGAAACATGTTTGTAATGTAATTTTGTTGGAAAAGTTAAAAAAAATATATATATATATTTGCGTATAGCTTGAAAACTATTAGTTCTATAAAAATATATCTCAAGTAAAAGATTTTTATTATAAAATATAGTCCTACATATTTACAATGATAAGTAATTTCATATCTCAAAGACTTACAGAGATATAATTAAAAATTAGAATTTACGCATCTGTACGGAACCCTTAAATTCATTCTGAAGAGAAATTGAGAGTAGCCATTTGGTTTGAAATGTGTATTAAAGCTTAGAAATGAAATTTTATCAAAATCAATTTTTTCTCTTTGCGCCCTTAAGGAAACTACCCCTAATTTTAGGGTTGGATATCTAATTCCAGAAATATTTCGGGGCAACCCTGTGAAAACCCTAAATACAAAGTTTTAGCCCAATCGTTAAAATCGTTTAGGCTCTACTGCGAGGTACAGGCAGACAGACGACAATCCAAAAACCACTTTTTCGGATTCGGGGAGTCATGAAAATTAAACATTCATCAACATCTCGAGTGTGATTTTTTTTTAAGATCACAATACTTTCTCTAGCTGTAAGATAGCGAGAAAGTAAAAACACCATCAGACGTCCAACCAAGTTTCAAACTCAGATATCCCCGTCACCACCAAACAATCCTGGGCATGACTGACGTCTTAGTCTGCATGCCCAGTGGTGCAGTGAAAAGGCTCATCAGAACACATAAAATGAAATAATTAAAAATTGATTGAAACGTAATTTTATTTTTCATATCAATCACATTGAAATTACCTATTGAATAAAAACTTTAATAATACATTAAAATTAATTAATACGTGTGTGAAGAAGTACATGTTTTCGAGTCACGTCACACGCGTAGAGATCCTGCTCACGCTGTAGTTCGGACTAATTTCACTCGTCTTTATTATCTGTGTTCTCGGAAAAGTTCTCATATCCATTCTGTGAGGCTAAATTCTCACATGTTTCGAAATACTTTATAACTTGAAGATCTGAAACAAAAAAAACAAAATCTTCAGAAAATTCGTAATAAATCTCACTTCTAATTTTGGGTTTTCCCAAGCTAAATGTTAGAGATCTCTCTGGCCGCTATTTGAATGTTTTAGCCCGCTCTAAGCTTTATCTATTGTTAAGAGTGCCTGGCTACAGATTCAGAGGTCCCGGGTTCGAACTCCAGCACTTTCAGATTTTCTATGAAGCAGTAGGTCTATAACGGGGTCACGTATATTAATCACGACTTGTGAATGTGAGGAATGCCAGGCCTCTACCGTGGTTCGGATTCCACGTTAAACTGTAGGTCCTCCATTTCAT
>CABFWO010007847.1:0-15758 GCA_902155825.1 Timema genevievae | reverse complement strand
TTGTAATTTTTTTTTTAAATCTTCAGTGTTGTCAAATAAAGGGTGAATTGGAACGGAGAGATTAGAATTTAGAAGAGTAGGGCAGAGCACCAAATCAACGAGAGCGCAAAATTAGGTTGGCAGCAAGGACGCAGGACTTGTAAAATGTAAATAATAACGTCTGTAAAGACATTAATTATAATAATGTCATGTTTATTTAAAACTATCTATACAAACTTATGGTTAGTTGTGCAGTGTAAGCCTATATTGGCGTAGAGCGGTGCAGCAAAAAAAAAAAAGTCTTGATTTACGGGACATTTTGTGTCCCCGAGTAGGGTTCACCTCTGAAACAGGACAATGCGTTAAATTCCGGTACTTCCCCCAGTCCGAGACGGTCAGCCATCCTATATGACATGTTATTATCACTCAGAAAGACATTAGTCGATCAGATAAAACCGAAAATACACCCCAATGTGAGGTATGTAGAACAGAGCTGATGTATGATTGAATAAATGGGGTCAGATTGCAAGAGAAGATATCAAAGGTACAGTTTAAACAAGCTCTGCTTACCTTGGCTGCTTACCTTGGCAAGACTCAACGACATGACATCAAGTTTATATTTTTCTAGAGCCAGCTTCACTTTCATCAGATAATATAATATATTTAGTTTGTTTCATTCAAAACTTAAATTCATTGTAACTTAGTTTGACCGGGGGAGGGGGGAGTGTTAAGTTAAATTACAGTAAATGGTAAGCATGTCTGTCTATGACAAGCGAGAGAGGGTTTCATCTATTTTCAAGTATTCATACGTCAAGTCATTTGATTTTTAGCTGTAACATTTGTTAGATAGTATCCATACCTATATATTAACATTAGTAATAGTAGCCCACTTTGGTGGCTGCATGGTCTAAGGTGCTACTCTCGCAGTATTCTAGATTTACGATGATGGGGAGACCGAGGCTCGAATCTCAGTAGGGTGTATTGAGGGTGGTTTTCCCTAAACGGTTTCTACACTCTCCAAGAAAATACGGGTATATTCTCTCTAAATTCAACCGTCCTCATCCTTGACACATTAACATAATTAGTAAATAAACGTATAACCCGAACGGTTAGTAATATACGAGCGTATAACCAGAACGGGTAGTAAGACGCGGTGCTAAATATTATTATTATTATTATTAAGATACGGTGCTAAAAAAATATCAATTTTGACTGATTTTTTTTTTCTTAAAGTACTTTCTATGAAAATTAGACTGTAGAATCTATTTCAGTCGTCAAGATTCGAATAAGAATCTCAGATATTGTTGGTCAGATCCTTAAGATCAACACCTTAAAACTATCTACTACGACCAGTATATAGTATATTTGGTTGCAATTTAGAAGGTACTCTGCTATTTTATTTTCGGAGTAGTATCAAGAAATAAGAACAAGTAGTAAGACGCAGCGATAAAAAAAACGAGAGATAAAAGTGTTGGGCCGTCAAAGGAGCCAGAACCACATGGGATTCACCTTCTTCTGCAAACATGTTAACAATGAGTAATATCGAACCAGTAAACTATCCAGGGAAATGCAGTAAGCTGGTTTTGTCCACTGAACAAGAAATACTTTGAGTGAAAATTCGCTGACGACAATCGATTTTAAGGTGGGGTGGAAAAGAAATGCGAGTTGTCACAGTTGTTGAAGAAGGAAAAAATATATTTATATATTGCCATGGCGGATAAAAAATTAGTTTAGATTAAATATGTATGTGAAAAAGTTATCATCAAACTCATTTCAATTATTCAAAACGCTGTTGAGATTAATACAAGAAGAAAACTAAATTAACCTGCCTCGGTGGCCGCGTGGCATAACGCGCTACTCTAGTATTAGACTAGACTGCTGATGACGGGGTGATCGAGGTTCGAATCTCTGTCGGGTGTACTGAGGGTGGTTTTTCCAAAATGGTTTTCCATTCGCTTTCGTTGCGAGTACACTTCCTTTAAATATCTAATCCCTAAAACCAATTAGAGTAATTAGTACATAAGCATACAACCCGAACGCGTAGTAAGACGTGGTGCTAAAAAAACTAAAAAAACCTTAATAAAAACATCCACTGAAGTAATATTTTATTTATTTCAGCCAATTTTATTTCTGCAAACATTGCAAAAATACTGGCTTTAACTCGTGCTACCTTTCAAACCATCTTAAACAATGATCGACACAATTTAATTGTATCAAAACGAAATGACTTACCAATATATGGAGTTTTTTTTTTTCACTTTTCCAATAAAATAAGGGAACTAACGGCCCTTGTATTTATCTATTTCAACTGGTTAGTGTCTCCAGACATAAGGTACAAACAAGAGTATGTTTACTATCCGTCGACTGAATTATCTTATGATAAAGCAAGGTTCGTCTATCACGTCGCGGTTCTAATTCTTGCGGTGACTGCAACTCTAGTATAAGCAAGGAACTCTCTGCACTGGACAACGACTACGCCAACACTGAGAGGTCTTGAGTGACCCCCGATGCGTGAGTAGCCTTTCCAACAACCCGGGTGGCCTTCCTCTTGTTGTGGGCAGAGCGCGGGAGACGATCGACTTCCTTAGTTTGTCAGATATATAAAAAACAAGTAATCTTGTGTGGTTCTGGGACGCTCGCCAGACACTTGGGAATAGACTGGCGGCTTGTGTGAGAACTAACGTTTTAATATCACTGGCTATAAGAATTCCAATGTGTTTATTATATCAGTTCATAGTATCGAGTCTGCTGACGCATTAATTTTCTTTGCTTTGTATATAAATATAAACAAACACGTTAACCATTAATATGCATAGGTTTTTTTTTCCACAAAAATACCCTTTATAGTTATGACTTGAAAAAAAATCTTGAAAGTTTTATTTTCTCCTTCCAAATCTCTTTCTTTATATTATATATAATACTAGCGGACCCGACAGACGTTGTCCTGCCCGAACGTTGGCTTTTCGTTTGGGTGGCATAATTGATTTCGATAATAAAACAAATACTATGTGATCATCACAATTAAAAATTCACAATGAACTCCATTTAGTGAGTAACACAAATATTACAAATTCAGTGTTTGTCAAGACAACATACAAAATAAAACATCTTTTCATTTTTGGCATTTCGCCCACAACTCCACAAGTATCAGCTGTATCGAAAAACAAACATAACTATGAATTATTATCAGAAGTTCAATTATTCATGAACTTTTCAGAAGGTTTTAACGGTCAATTATTGATGAACTTATGATTTTTTTAACGGTCAATTATTAATATTATATTCATTATTATAAATATTGGGTGGTGGGGGGTGAAATTTTGAGGTTACATGTTCTGATATGCAATAAATCTAAAAAAAATTCCCCCCCAAAAAATTCCCTAAAAATAAAAAATAAAATCCTAGAACCCGATTGCAGCACCACCTACCGAGTCCAATTGTGAATCTAAACCATCCACGGACCCACTCAAACACACACAAAATTTTCATCAAAATCGGTCCAGCAGTTTAGGAGGAGTTCAGTGACATACACACGTACAGAAGAATTATATATATTAAGCTAAGTAATACATATATAATATACTAATACATATATTATATATTTTACTATATATAATATACAGAAAGAGATATATGGTTAAATATTATATATAGGCTTATATATAATCTATATACTTAAAAAAATAGCTAATTACATGCATAAACTACATAAGTAGGCTATACAATTTAAAATTATAATTAAAAATATAAGTTAATATAAGTAAAATAAACTAATATACAATTATTTACTTTGCAAATATATGTTTTATAAAATTATCAAATTCGGTTAGATTTTAAATAAAAAATATACATAACATTTTTAACTATACAATTATAAATATATTTAAAACCTTTAAATATAACTTACCCAATTTGTTAATTTTATAAAACATATATTTGTATAATAAATAAATGTATAGTAATATATTTAAATTATATTTATAATTGTTTAGTTAAACATAATTTTCTATTGTATACTTATGCAGTTTATAACACGTAATTATTTATCTTTTAAAAGTCAAACTTCCGTAGTATTTTATAGCACCACGTTTTACTACCCGTTTGGTCTATACGCTTAAATTTCCATATTTTTTTAATTTTTTTATTACCATGTCTTACTACCTTTTTGGGCTATACACATATTTGATAATTACTCTAATGAGGTTGGGATGAGGAAGGAAGCATTTTAGAGGTGATCTACCTGCATTTGCGTGAAATAAGAGTGAGAAATTATTTATGAAAAACCACCTTCTCAGAGAACCCAACCGAGATTTGAACCCGATCTACTCGTCAACACTAGGCCGGTCTAACATGAGCCTTAAACCATTCGGTCACTGAAGCGGGTAGCTTCCATAGTTATAGTCGCCAAAGGAGAAGAAAACTTCATAGGGGCGTTTTTTGAAAACTACACATAAAAACAAAGGTTTAACCAAATTTACAGAAGCATTTTACCTTGAAGAAGTAATTTAACCTTTACTCAAAGAGATCTTCGACACACAGTATTAGGAAGCTCACTGTGTTGGTACAAACTCTTCACTAAAAAAGCTTGGAATTATTTATCTTGATCTTTTATCTTAGAACATAATTTGTAATATTATTTTACTGTCTAGTTAAATTCAATAGAAATATAGTTTTCAAATTCACGATATTTCTAAAAAAAAATCCTTAAATATTTTCATAACAAACGAAATGTAATAACCATCATCAATTTAGATTTTGCAATAAATTTTAAAGGTATATCTTAACTTTTTTAATACCACTTTTGAGTTCTTTTTCTAAACTCTAATTTAACATCCACCTTAGTTAACGGCTTAATTTAAGTTTGAATATGGAGGATGATAGCTAAGCGGACGTACAACTATATAATGTACTTGAATGGAGAACCAAACCACGGAGATATTTCAATCTCAGGTCACCCGGATGGGAGTCTAACCCCGGCTTCCCCATCAAAGTTGACCTTGGACAAAGAGAGTCTCCTTATACTTCTTGAACCTTGGTCCAGGCTTATCTTACTAAATGTTCTATCATACGGTGCAAAAAATCAATTATAAAACATCGTATTTTATTGTTTCAATTGTATGTACCATTCAATGGCTTTCTTTTATCGAACTGAAGAAATTTAAAAATGTATTGATTAAAGTAACTGAATATTTATATTATATATACCTCCATGATATGTGTGACAATATCTGCTTGAACATAGAAAAATAAATCCACTACTCGTATTATAAACAAACATAAAATTAACAAAACGTTCAGAAATTACAGTTCAACGTCCCTAATAAACAAAAAGTAAACTACCACAGGACATACGCCCTACTTATTAGATGTAGTAATTAGTTGTTTTCCTTCAGATTACACAATGAAGGTTATCAATGGGTGAACGTACAGTATAGTAACTCAAGCAAAACCTTCCGTAGAAAAAGTTGAAAGTGTAGATACACTTACAAGGCTACCCACTGTGTACTTCCGGTTTGCGGTTTGGCAAGAGGACAAAAGCTTAGTATAAACAAATGGCGTGAACTGAATTAAATACTAAACAAATCCAAAGTACAGTTAAATCTTCATAGGAAGGGACTTTTAAAAGACAAAAAAAAAAAATTATTACTGCTATCATTGATAACATTATGTTATATTATTACAAATACCCAGCGTTTTTTGAGAAGATGTGCTCCATTATTTGTATTCTGCTTTGTCGTCAACCATCAATTTCCAAGGCCAAGGATAGGTAAACATTTCATCAAGGGTTTGGAGGTACAACTCCCCTACGGCTCCAGGCAAAGAAAAAATTAATAATATTAAATGCCTCCGAGCCGTTCCACTCTTAAATTGCATTACAGGTCTTATGGAGCACGATATTGCCAGATTTGATTCGCTTCAGACAGATTGACCATTTTTATATTAAGACATTAAAAAAAAAGACTGTCACTCAGCACAAATCACACTCCTTGTTTAAGAGAGAGACTGCTCTAAAGACCTCTCACTACTTGCTTAGGAGGGAGACTGCTCTAATGACCTCTCACTCCTTGTTTAGGATGGAGACTGCTCTAATGACCTCTCACTCCTTGTTTAGGAGGGAGACTGGTCTAAAGACCTCTCATTACTTGTTTAGGAGGGAGACTGCTCTAAAGTACCTCTCATTACTTGTTTAGGAGGGAGACTGCTCTAAAGACCTCTCACTACTTGTTTAGGAGGGAAACTGCTCTAAAGACCTCTCACTACTTGTTTAGGAGGGAGACTGCTCTAAAGACCTCTCACTACTTGTTTAGGAGGGAGACTGCTCTAAAGACCTCTCACTTCTTGTTTAAGAGGGAGACTGCTTATCCGTATTTGAGGTATTTAATGTGAACTTTCTGAACCGACTGATTATATCAGCACACGAGAATTTCTATGAGCGAGAGCAAAAGGTCCTACCAATTTTGCCGAGAAAGGTATTTTCACATATCTTCCAGAGTTCTTTTACATGTCACAATCAACATTGGGTCGACGGCTTTACTTCCTTTCCGAGGGATGATATACAACGGATTTTTATCACTCAGGAAAAATCCATTGACTCCGGTTGGTTTTAAACCCACGAACATCAGGTTCTGAGACGAGCACTTTACCCCAAGACCACTGAGGTCAACTGCTCAGCTATCATCAGTCCAATTTCACTGATGTACAGTACATCATTAAATTGAGTTAAACAGTAAACATTTCTGTTGCAACCCACATAAAAGTAAATATTTTCTGAAAGAGAAAATTGAGGTTTATATACATACAAAATTTGGCATCATTTGAACTTAATATCGAAGTAAAAAAAGTAAAATAAATGTACCCTCTGCAGTTGGTATCTACGGTGTATGCATATTTACGTCGCAGATTACAATAAATTGAATCCAATCTTTTGTATTAGCTTTGTTTTTTTACATTACATCCATTACTATTTCCAGCCTGTGAACTGGGTAATTTTATTATTCAAGTCATATCTCGCTAAGCCTATATTAGTTTAATATGCCTTAAAATCTAACTTAAGACTAGGACAGTCACACCATCCAGTCTCCGGCTGTTAATTTATCAGTATGAAAGGGTAGACCTACATTTCACCAATGGTAAATTTTCGGCCATATCGGGAATCGAACCTGAGACCCTTAGCTCAGTAGAGAGACATGCTATCGACCGAGCTAAGGTGTCGGATTATGAATTCGCTTTGTAATTTTGAGAGTTGTCGTTGTTACGGATGTAAAAACTTCGATATAAGCAATATGACGTGTAAATAACAATATTTACAGTATGATATAGAATGAGAAATAAGATGTGAAATTTTATTACAAAATGAAACAAAGTTTGTTAAAAAAAAGTATACATTCTACCTTTTAACAGCAACTTTAAAGTTACTCCTCCGTACCTCGTAGGAAAATGAAGGATTTTTCAGTAGGGCCTATGTATTATTAAAGTTTTTTTTTTATTTTGAAAGGGTCATCAGGATGGACTTAAATTTCTGATTATAATTATTTGGGTATTTTCTAGTACATAAGAATATATTTACAATATTTTAAGGCGGCCACCTCGGTCAGTGAAAAACTTCAGTCTCTTTCAAGCCACGTGGCTGTGACATTTCCTGAAACTACATCTCTATTTACCACTCGTTTGGGTTATACGTCTATGTACTAATGTAATTACGCTAATGGTTTGAGGGTTGAGTAAGGTTGAATTTAAAGGAATTGTATTCACATTTGCGTAGAAAACCATTTTGTAAAAACCAATCTCAATACATCAAACCGGGATTCAACCCCGATCTTTCCGTCACCGGCAGTCTAGTCTATTGTGAAAACGGTATCTTAGACCATGCAGTCACTGAAGTGGGTTACTTCTCTATTCTGCTTATACTCCATTTCGCCCTCTCCATATAACCGACCTTTGTCATGTAAATAAAAAAGAGGGGAAATAAAACTACAAAGTTTCTTATCTCAAGGTAATCAGGAAAGCTCACTGCTAGTTCTCAAATATTTTAAAATTTTCTTTTGTAAGTCTATCAAAAATTTGCTGTATTTGTCAGAGGAAGGCTAAAGCTAGAGCCCTTTCTCATTAATCCTAATCTCATAGCTTCAAAAATATGCTTAAAAAGTCGTTGAAAATGAGCTAATGTTACATTTTCATACATTTGTTTCTACTAATAAAACTCTAACTATAGGGTTGTTAAGAGAAATGATCCCTGTTGTAATCTTTCGACTTTATTTTGACGTGAGCCATATTTTGAAATAACGCTTCTTAGAATTAAATTTGCGTTTTATCGCTTACCGAGGCGGTCACCTTAAATGCAATAGTTATTCTTTATATTTAGATAACCTAGAACGTTTAATACCAAACTATGCCACAAAAATGCATAAAAATAAAGTTGTCTGATTTAAATTTGTTTTAATTTTGCATAAAAATCTGATTAGCAATGATCAATAAAAAACTACGAACACGGAAATACATTAATTTTTGTCTTGTAATGATTTCCTTTCAAGGTCCTAGAACAATGCTTTGACAAAAAAAAAATCATGTTATGGAGGAGGGGGTGCTAAAGTTTGTCAGGGCACAAATTTATACCCCTAAGAGCATTAAACTCAAAACGACTCTAACCATATCACCCCTCTCATCAAAAGACGTCAGGGAAAGGGTGAAGGGGTAAATGGCCGTCAGTGATGAAGTGAATCTTGAGAGGTTACCATTACCAAGCATATTTTAATGTCAAACAAACCAGTGATGGCGTAGCGCATGTAAAATACTAGTTTTTACTAGATCATCTTTCAAGAACTGGTTGATATAGTTTTCATTATTAAATAACCCACACTTGCTACGGTGGCCGCATGTTCTAAGCCGTCACTCTCGTGCTAGGCTAGACTGCCGATGATAGGGAGGTAAGTCTTGGTGCTACAAACACATGAATGGACACGTGGAATAACGTCAGGTTCGTTTGTTTTGGTTTAGCAGTGACAGGCAGGTTAGGGGTTCGAATTCTGACTAGGAGAACTATTATTATTATTACTATTATTATTATTATTATTATTATTATTAGTAGTAGTAGTAGTAGTAGTAGTAGTAGTAGCACCGCGTCTTACTAACCGTTCGGGTTATACGCACTTACACTAATGTGTAATGGTAGGGTGATTGTGATATGAAATGGAGGACCTACAGTTTAACGTGGGGTCCGAACCACGGTGGAGGGCTGGCATTCCACACATTCACAAGTTGTGATTAATATATGTCTTGTCAGAGGTGAAGGAAGGGTTTGGCAATCAGATAAATCTGTGCCCGGACCGAGGATTGAACCCCGGACCCCCAGAACAGAAGAACTAACTGAAGGTGGGTTTTCCTACATGGTTTCCCAAAGCTCTCTCCCCGCAGATGCGTTTAAATGTTCTATACAAGCTACCCTACACATTCCTACATCATTGGTATAGCTAATAGCGGATATCCCGGAGTGGCAGTATTTATAATATTGATCAACTTTTATGTATTCAAAAGTTTGGTTAAAATTGTTTGTATATAGTTCCTTTTATCAATTCACTAGTGAATTTTATACGTGACTTCTTTAGACTTATATTTGTTACATTTGATAGATATTATAATTGATACGGGTGGTAGGTATTCACAGAAGTAAACTTTTAATGGTATTAAATATAGTTGATTGATTACACCCGGGCACGGAAATGGGTCCTGGGTACTATTTACGTGCCAAAGTGTAAATTTTCATCCATATTATCGTTAAGAGGTTAAATGTTTTCCAAAATCACTAAGCATTCTGTAACGTCTTATTTTCAAAAGAAATTTTAGAGCTCGAATGGTTCAGATCTTTAATTCCACGAAACATAATTTTTTTTAGAACAGTGTCTTACTGCCCGTTCGGGTTATAAGCACCAGACGTTTGTTTTTGGACAAACGAAACGCTACGATAGGTCTGACACGTTCATCAGAAATAATAAACTAAAGGTTACTTCTGAGCTAGTCACGTTTGCACGCAATCAAAGTTTCAAGCGCAGGCGGCGATTCTTATGACGTGCTCTTAATGCATAACATATTAGTTGTTTTTGAACACAATTTAGCTGGACAAGCAAATTATAGAGCAATAATATCATCTCAGCTGATCTTTCGTTTCCGGAATCACTTAGTGACAGTATTAAACATTGATCACTAGCAAATATAGTAGAGTCGCAATAAAAAGTAAATGGTTTAACTTTATCATATATATATATATATATTTATTATTTATTTGGCATATTTAACGTGCACTTTGTGAATCGACTGATTATATCAGCACCCGAGAATTTCTATTATCACGAGCAAAAGGGCCTACTAATTTTTCCGGAAAAGATATTTTCACATAGCCCCAGGTGGATCAAATATCAAAGCTATTATACTTGTTAGTTACGGTTATAGCCGCATCCAAATATATTCGTTAGATTGAAAAGTGACACCTGGACACGGGAATCGAACCCAGGACCTTTGGCTTTCTATCCCAATGCTCTAACCACCAAGCTATCCAGGAATTGTCCTATGCACTGGGTCATTCTTCAATCATTTTTAAGGCAGAGTTTGTGATGGACGTGCGGAAATCGTCGATGTTGGTGGCGTTATCTGATAGCTCGTGATCTTAATTAATCCCACATTTGTAGCCGACAATTTCCACACATCCATCATAGACTCTGCCTTAAAATATGAGTGAAGAAAGACCCTGTGCACGGGACGATTCCTGGATAGCTCAATGGTTAGAGAATTGGCGTACTAGGCCAAAGTTTCCCAGGTTCGATTCCATTGTACATGTGTTATTTTTCAATTTAAAGAATAGCTTCCGGGGTTATTTTACATGCCACGATTGACATAGGACCGACAGCGTTACTTCCCCTTCGAAGGAAGTTGTGCTCTAAATTTTTGTCGCTCAAGACAAATCCGTCGACCCCGGCCGTGTTTGAACCCACGATCACCGGGGTCATGAGGCGAGATATTTATCTACAAGACCACTAAGGTCGACCATATAAATAAAGTATTGTATTGTAAAAAAAAACCCTTTTCGGACCAATATTAAGATGGGTCTTGACGTTATATGTGGCCACCAATTAAAAAAAAGGTTCCTACAGTAATTATGTATGTTCCCATGTCCTTTATGTATGTTTAAGACTAGGGCTAAACTAGAAACAGATTTATTAAAATCTTTATATTAAGATGCTATACGGTCATACCTTGAGGCCAAATTACAATTTTGATTCTAGCCCAAAAGTTAAGGTTAGTTTACTGATATATGATTTTTTGAAAATTTGAAATTTTTTGATTAATGGCTCTAGCGATTTTGTTCAAAATTGACATCTGGGGCGTGTTCGGTCCATGGTAGATTAACAAGTGGTCCACATATGGGACGATAGGGGAAAATAAATAGTCTTTGAAAGATTTAAGGAATACAAGATTGACAGCCAAAATTCGTTGAGCCAACAGTTCTTTGTACCACAAGAATATGTGAAATATGCATAAGAAAGTCAAATATAAAATGTTGTCTTTAATGAATGATAAACAAGTGGGCCTACATTAACAGAACTTAAGGCTATGACTTCCCTTACACCCCACCTTATAAGTACTAAGTTTAGAAGTATAAATAGTCGGCAAAGGAAGTGCAAGAAAACACAATTTTTATCCAATAAAAAAAATAAAAATGTTGTTTTTACTGAATGATAAACAAGTGGGCCTACATTAACAGAACTTCAGGCAACGACTTCCCTTACACCCCACCTTATAAGTACTAAGTTTAGAAGTATAAATAGTCGGCAAAGGAAGTGCAGGAAAACACACTTTTTATTCAATTAAAAAAATAAAAACGAACGTATGTAATAGCCATGTAATTTGTTTGATGCTTCCGGCCTTAAGGTAATGTTATTCAGTCGAGTTAAAACGTGGGTCTGGCTCCGACCTTGGAGTAGTTTTCCTTTGGTCAATCAACAACGGCCAAGTGACCTAATATGTTATTTGTGTTTGTGTTTTGACGTCTTACTACACGTCCGAGCTATATACACTGTTACTGTTTCTGGAATTTTGGAACATGTTCTCAGCGTATAAGCTTTCGTTAATAAAAAAAAAAAAAGTACGGTGCACCGCACGGACTTTTTCTCTCTTTTTTCTTAAAATAGAAACATTCACTAAAAACTCGTAAATTTGTGAAACGAAATAATATACAATGTATCAGAAACACTACACCAAAGAGCACAACGGAAATACTACAATCTGTTACACAAACATTGAGAAAAAAAGAACATTTCTTTCAAACAAAGAGTTTAAAAATCAATTTACCATTTTTAAAAACCTCTATTAAATTTTTTTGCCTATTGGTTTTTTATATATACATATATAAAAAACCAATAGGCAAAAAAAATTTTGTTTATATACATATAAACAAACTGATTAATTAATTTTAATAGTAGCCTGCTACGACTTTGCAATGATAAGTTATTTCTTATCTCTAATAGTTGCAAAGATATGATCAAAATTGGAAATTTCTCTAAATACATCTGGTTAGAGCTGTATTACTTACCTAAGTTAGGTGTTATCCGTGGGGTGAGACGGACTCTTAAATGTCATCTCTAATTAAAAGTTTTTTATCACCGCGTCTTACTACCCGTTCGGATTATATGCTTATATACTAATTACACTAATATTTTAGGGAATAAGAAAGGTTGAATTTAGAGGAAGTGTACCCACATTTGGGTGGGGAGAGAGAGTGGGAAACCATTTAGGAAAACCACCCTTAGTACACTCGTCCGGGATCGAACCATGATCTCCTCGTCATCGGCAGTTTAGTCAATTGTGAGAGTGACGCCTTAGACCATGTGGGCCCCAAGGTGGGTAAAATTTGTTAACGGTAACAACACTTCATACATATGAAAGGCTAATATCTTAATTAATATCTTAACACACACACTCAGTTGATCATTCACTTCTACATTAATACTTATTAAAAATATTTAATTAAATAATCTAAATAATATCACGCACCCGTCCACCCTCAAAAAAATCAGTTGAAAAGTTTCTCTTTAAGTATACTCCTTGTTTTCTTGAAATTCTGAGCCCCTATAAATTTGTAAGAATGCATCCAATAAGAGACGAACTATGGGGCATTGACGATAGGAGTGGTGGCGACAGCTAGCAAAAACTACCAGATCTAGTCTCATGTATCTCTTCGCCAAACCATTATGATTTCCAAGAACACGTGTTGTGTTGTTATTTACTTTTGGCAGTCAAAACTCTCACCACAAACAATTTTTTTTATTTTGGCTGTTTTTACATTATTGAATCAAGAACTTATTAAAATAACCTCTTGGGTGTCTATTTTTTGTGGAAGTGGCGTTTTTAGCTCAATTAAATTAAAAATGCTTTACAAACGAGAGCTTCCAAAAGGCTGCGTTATCTTCACAAATTAAGATGGTGAACCAGACTAAAGGAAGGCCGTTGATGACGTCATACAAACGGCGTTCGGTTGTGTATGCACATCGGTTTACGAAATAAAACGTTTTATTTTTAAACATATATTTTGTATGGATCTTTATATAAGTTATGAGCATATATTTTGGTGGGCAATTATAAGAAGCTATAAGTGTAAATCTAATACTTTTTAATGTATTGTTCATGCACTATAATATATCTTGCTACCACAACCACGAAACAAAAAACATAATATATATATTAATATAATTATTTTATTCTTCCAAAAAGTTACGAAAAAGCCAATGATACAGAATTCCTAAGAGAAATATTATTAGATTCGTTTATCAATACTTTTGATTAATAATATTATAGTGTTACTAAGAAAATAATAACCCACTTCTGTGGCCGCATGGTTTCTAACGCGCTACTCGCGCAGTGGACTGGACTGCCGATAATGGGGAGTTCAAGGTTCGAATCTCGGTAGGATGTACTGAGGTTTTTTTCTCAAACTGTTTTCCACTCTCCCTCCACACAGATCCAGGTACACTTCCTATAAATATAAACTCTTTAATACCTCAAACCATTAGCGTAATTAGTACATAAGCGTATAACCAGAACAGGTAGTAAGACATGGTGTTAAAATTTTTTAAATTAATTACGATTTCCACTTTGACTTTCAACCAATGTTTGTGATTTAAAAAAATCTTCTACTTTCTGGCAGTCACCATACCCTTCCAATTCCCAAATGAGAATTGACTTTATTTGTGGACGTCTTGCATCACTAGAAAGTTCGACGGTGGGTTTTAAGGTATTCTCTCAGATCATTCATGTCAGGTAAACTGATAGTCACAACACTGATAAGAGCTCTAGACTAGCAGACGCATCTTTTAACGCCAACTTTCTACATTATTCATGGCCTCCGTAGATAACTGGCATGAGCAGTTGGCCCTAATTCTCGAACGAGTCTGGCTCGACTCAGTATAGTGCGCTGTTTTGACACAAAGTTTATATCATTGATTCTATCCCCGCGTCTTACGACCTGTTCAGGTTGTGCGCATAGATGATAATTACTCTAATTTGGTAGGGATGAGGAAGGAAGCATTTTAGAGGTAATCTACCCGCGTTTACGTGGAAGGAGAGTGGGAAAGCATCTAGGAAAAACATATCTTTAGTAAATCCCACCGGGATTCGAACCTTGATCTCCTCATCATAAACAGGCCGGTCTAATACAATTGTGACGCCTTATTGATCATTCCGGCCACTGAAGCGGGTTAGCCACAGGGGTTATATCCCTATGTACGCTTATGGTTTTAGGGATTATGAAGTTTTAATTCAGATAAAGTTCATCCGAATTTGCTTGGCGGAAGATTGGGAAACCAGTTAGGTAAAAAAAACCTTTCAGTACACCCAGCCGGGATTTAAACCCCAACCTCTCCATCACCGGAAAACCATATTAGATGTGTTTGAAGTGTAATCTTTGTGCCTAACCGACGCGGGTAAAAAATAAGATTGAAAATTTAAATATATATAGGCCTATTTAACTTAGATGTCTTCTTACTTATAATCTTCAATATTTTAAATTATTCAAATCTTGAATATATTTTAGGATTCCAAGGATTTGCACAGCCTAGGATTGAAAACATTCTAAAAACAAATAAAAGATTGTTCCAGTAGATACATTTAGTTTAGTTTTCTACATTTAGTAGTCTCAACAGTTCTTGAATATTTGTCGCGGGCATTGCTTAGTTTGATCAGGACTTTGAATCTTCATTTAAAAAGTGTATAATCAAATACTAACCCGTTACACAGGTGGAACGGTCCAAGGCGTCATTCTCGTGTTAGACTGGCCTGCTGATGACGGGGAGATCGGGGTTTGAATCACGGTCGAGTCTATTGAGGGTGTTTTTACCTAAACGGTTTACCACTCTCCTTTCACGCGAATGCAGACATCTAAATTATAAAATGCTTCCTTCCTCCTTCCTACCCCAAAAGAGTAACTATCCTCTATATAATTATAAACTAAACAAGTAGTGAAACTCGATGATATAAAAATAAATAATAAAAATTCCACAATGTTTATCAAAAATATTCAAGAAATGTTGAGATTAATATGTATAACAGGATTCAGGATTTTAATGAGGGTGGGACGCGGCCTGGAGCTTTGTGAGGATGGGGGGGAGGGGGGCCATGATTTTCGTAAGAGTGTTTGGAGAGCACTCTCACGGGACCGGGTTGAGAGGTTCACCCTCGGGAAATTTTGACGGAAAAGTCTTTCAAAATTTAAGAGTAATTTAAAAATCAATTAGAAA